>JACXGM010008714.1:16036-28646 GCA_016801145.1 Umbra pygmaea | reverse complement strand
GTGTGTGTGTGTGTCCAGCGGCTGCGTGTATATCATGGTTGTGTATGTGTCCCAGGTGTGTGGTTTACCCACTCCACTCGTCTCTGTCTAACGAGGAGCAACAAGCCGTGTTCAACCGGCCACCAGAGGGAGTCACCAAGATCATCATCTCCACCAACATTGCTGAAACCTCGGTCACCATCGACGACGTTGTGTACGTGGTGGACTCTGGCAAGATGAAGGAGAAGAGGTACTGTAATGATGTCATACCTCCAGACGGTCTGTGGGCCTATTCTCTGTGAACGTATTCAAATTGTACCTTCTTCATTCATGTAATATCGCCTGTGATTAGAAAACAGACCAGGACAGGTGGGGTGTTATTTAGCTGACTCTGTTCACTCAGTTACGATGCCTCTAAGAGCATGGAGAGTCTGGAGGAGTCATGGGTGTCTCGAGCAAACGCCCTGCAGAGGAGGGGTAGAGCTGGCCGCGTCGCCTCCGGGGTCTGTTTCCACCTCTTCACCAGCCACTGCTTTCAACACCAGCTGGCTGAACAGCAGCTTCCCGAGATCCAGAGGGTCCCCCTGGAACAGCTCTGCCTCAGGTACGCACCTCACTGCAGGATCCACTGTGCTCTCTACACACATAGCTACATGGAAACTTTCTAATTCTCTACTTCTCTCACTTTAACAGGATTAAGATCCTGGATGTGTTTGCAGAGCGTTCGCTGGAGTCTGTGTTCTCCCGGCTCATCGAGCCCCCGGCCTCGGGCAGTCTGGACGCGGCCAAACAGCGCTTGCAGGACCTGGGGGCTCTGACGGCCGACGAGAAGCTCACCCCCCTGGGATACCACCTGGCCTGTCTGCCCGTGGACGTCCGCATTGGGAAACTCATGCTTTTCGGTGCCATCTTCCGCTGCCTGGACCCTGCCCTCACCATCGCTGCCAGCCTGGCCTTCAAGTCCCCCTTTGTGAGTTCCTTACTGCCTCCGCGTCCGGCTAAACCAGTACCCTTGTGCCTTCTAAATGTTAACTGAAAAGGCAGCTCAAGGTTGTGAAGCCAGTGAAGTGTGAACCCCTCTGGCTTTGTTAAGAACAAACTGCCAGCAGCCTGTCTTCTGTGTTCTTAACTCTACTGTTCAATTTCTGTGTCCTCAACGCCGCCCTTCTGCCTCTCTGCTGTGCTGTCCTGTTCCTCCTGCCCGTTGGCGTGTTCTTCTGGTGCCAGGTGTCTCCATGGGATAAGAGGGAGGAGGCCAATGAGAAGAAGCTGAACTACGCCCTGGGTAACAGTGACCATCTGGCCCTTCTGCAGGCGTACAAGGTACAGGACACAGTACTGAGGATGAATGCGCCAGCTTTACCTTAGCCTCTTGCTTCTCCTCTCACCAACACTGTTGAAATGCCTAACAATCCCTCGTGCCAGAAATACTGCAATGTTGCGCCTAGGTTTAGAAAGTGCATTGGTTTTTTGGGGTGTTTTTACTGTATTTTTTACAAACTGAAAAGAAAGGCTGAGATGGTCAATACAGCTAAACTAGCTTTAATCACAAATCAGCCATTGCATTTCTTTTTAAAGGTAGATCAAGGTGGCCTGCACTATGTCTGTATCTCTAATGCATGTTGCTATTGCCCAGGGCTGGTGTGGTGCAGCCAAGAGAGGGAATCAGGCTGGCTTTCTGTACTGCAGGGAGAACTTCCTGTCAAGTCGGGGATTGCAGGTGAGCTTCTATGTTCTAGTCTCCAGTCAGGTGCCATTTTGGTGCGTTTTAATGTACAGCAGCTGTAAGAGTCTTTAATGTCCTTTGTGACGTGTAGGAGATCGCTAGCCTAAAGAGGCAATTTACGGAGCTGCTCTCTGACATCGGCTTCGTTAAGGAGGGCCTGAAGGCCAGGGTCATCGAAAGAATGGCTGCCAAGGGTACCGACGGTATCTTGGAAGCCACGGGCCGTGAGGTGGAGCACGCATACTTCGTTTCATTTGGGAATATGTCAAATAAATAAACAATTGATACTTATGAAATCAGTTTAATATTCACCTATCTGCTCCACAGGCAAACCTAAACTCTGACAACATCAGGTTGATGTCTGCGATGCTCTGTGCTGCCCTGTATCCCAACGTAGTTCAGGTAACTCTTTATCCATGAACGGCGGAATACAAGTATAATGTCAAACCTGAGCTGATCCCATAGAAATTAAATCTATAGAAGCCTTATTAAACTGTTTTGCATGGTCATTTGATTAGTACACAAAAAAATGGCGACTGTCTTCAGTTGTCACGGTAACAACACACAAATCAGTTTAATGTGGAAGTAGGCCGCTAGATCTTTGCAATGGAATGGTACACGTAAAAATGGCTGCCGCTCTGACCATTCTGCTACATTGATTTGCATTGGAATCGCACTTCTAATCATTCCATTTCTATGGCTGATCCACTGATTCCCTGTTCTAGGTGAGGTCTCCCCATGAGAAGTTTAAGTTGACCAGTAAAGGAGCTGTAAAGATGCAGCCCAAAGCGGACGAGCTACGCTTCATGACAAAGAATGACGGCTGTGTCCACGTGCATCCTTCCTCAGTCAACTACACGGTAAGACAGAACAACAACACGCAACCCAATGCTGTGAATGCCACACACGATCCAGAGACGTAAGCAGCCCTTACATCAACCGAGCGGTTCAGTCGGAAGCAGCGCACAAACCAGTGTGTGTGTTGCATTGCAGGTGCGCCATTACGACAGCCCCTACCTGGTTTACCATGAGAAGGTGAAGACGAGCCGCGTGTTCATCAGGGATTGCAGCATGGTGTCTGTGTATCCCCTGGTGCTGTTTGGGGGGGGGCAAGTCAACGTGGAGCTGCAGAAGGGCGAATTTGTCATCTCCCTGGACGACGGCTGGATCCGATTCGCTGCAGCATCGCACCAGGTCAGCTGATTGGTCATTACGCTCGTGAATTATGTCTCAACTCGGTGGTGTTTTATTATGAGGATCTGGTGTTTTACTCACCTGGCAACCCGAGCCCCGGTGATAGCTGGGTTAGAGAAGTGGGCCATATTAACGATGTAGTAGCTGTAGGGCCATCAGATCTGTTCCTGACTGCAGAACGTCCTGTTTCTCTGCAGGTGGCAGAGCTGGTAAAGGAGCTGCGCTGGGAGCTGGATGAACTCCTGGAGGATAAGATCAGAAACCCCAGCATGGACCTGTGCACGTGCCCTCGGGGCTCTCGCATCATCCACATGATAGTCAAGCTCATTAGCACTCAGTAATACACCCCGGCATTACACAGACAGCACTTATTTTTTTTGCGCTTTCCTCCAACGCTGTCATTCGTAACATTGGATATTAAGTATGTTCGGTGGTAGCACTGCAAGGCTACAAGTGCCGCTGAACATACATCTGTATGGCACTGTTTTTGCCGTTACGTAAAGTGCAATATAGTTGGCAAATTTTGGCCGAAATTATTATAACTTGAACTGAACTGCAAAATGGTTATTTAATTGAAATATTTGATATTGTGAATATGTTATATAGAGAGAGAGAGATTCTTTGTTCCTGTGTTCATGGGAATCTCAAGTTGCATTTTTATTATAGCTTGTGTCATGCACACAACATAAAATAGCATTTGAGTCCATATTGGATTCCTGTTCCAAAGATATTTGGTATTTCCTTTTGGTGTATTTAAGTATAACTGATGCAGACTTTGGGACAGGATCTTTTTTTACATTTGTATAAAATGTAAGAAAACAGGAAATAAATATAATTATTGTGCCATTGTTATTTAAAGGGCTAATTTAAATGTAGATTTGGTAACTACCAAAGGATTTATCAATAACGCAGTAACCAACTGTCAACCACTAAACGTTATGATTGAAAATAAGACAAAAAATGTTAATTTGTTAATGTGTATGTAGTGTCCTTTAGGTAATCCTTTCTTTACAACCCTGTTGTAGCCACCAGTATGTAATGAAATATTAACATTTTGCTGGATTTACACATGTTGTATTGAAATGTCACTCATTTGCTTTTAATTTTTCCCCATCTCTTCACAATGTACCTAAAACCTAAACATCAAAACATTAAATGTTTAATCATGAATATACATGTGAAAGTGTGTGAATAGGTAGCTACAGTATATGAATCAGTAATTAATGTGGAGAAATACATTGCTATGGCAAATTTTAAAAACTAAATTGTGGCATGAAAATGGCCACCTGTAATTACTGCCCAGTAAAAAATAATACCTGACATTCTGTAGCACAACCATCGATTAACAGGAGCTGGATCACATAACATTCGCTGTGTTAAGGAAAGTTTTTGTATTAGGTTTCACTCTTTACATTTAATTTTTTTATTTTAATTTTAAGGTGCAGGATATGTGCATAATATGTACAGGATATCTACAGTAAATATGAACAGAATATGTACAGCCATGGCTTGTGTCTACGTGAGGTGGGGGGGGGGCAGAGTCTGTTAGGTTTTGGAGGAAAGTTAATTAGGAAAGCTGCAGGGAAGAAAATGTTCTTGTGGGAAAAGGTCTTGATCATGAAAGTTCTCAACCTTCTGCTGGAGGGAAGAGTTCTGAATAGTCCACAATATTTGCTGCTGTCCTCTAAAATCTGGAGGTGTGTAGGTCCTGTAAAGTTGACAGATTGCAGACATTCACCCATTTTGCAGAGCGGATGATGCATTGCAGCTTGTCCTTGGAGGTGGCTGCAGCCTGTCCTTGGAGGTGGCTGCAGCGTACCAGATGATGATGATGGAGGAGGTCAGGATGGACTCCATGTTGGCAGTGTAGAAGTGCACCATCATATTCTTTGGCAGGTTGAACTTCTTCAGCTGCCGCAGGAAGTACATCCTCTGTTATGCTTTTTTGTGAGGTCCCAGGCAATGGTGGCTACAACAATTTTGTACAAGTTTCTTGACTTCACATTTTTACATTTGAATCATTTAGCAGACGTTTTTATCCACACTGACTTATATTAAGGAGGAACTAGGTGAAACAACCACAACTTAGTAGTAAGAACATTTAACATTTGAAACAGTGAATAGTCAAATACAGTGCTGGAGAATGATCATACAGATAACAAAATATTTTAAGACAACAGAAGTGGAATACAACTAATTTAAGAACTCATTGAAAAGGAAGGTTTTCAGATTGTTTTCTGAAAATGGGTAGAGACTACTGTTCTAGCTTCCAGTGGAACCTGGTTCCACCATTGAGGAGCCAGGATGGAGAACATTTGACTGCTTGATTCGGGAGATGACTTCCAGAAGGCGTGGGATGGTCAGGAGCCCAGAGGTGGCAGAATGGAGAGCCCACGTGTAGGCATGTAGGGTTTGAGCATTGCCTGAAGGTAAGGAGGAGGATCTCGTTGCTCCGTTGGCGAGCACCGTGGTCTTGTAGAGGAAACAAGCTTCACCTGGGAGCCTGTGGAGTGTGTGTAGTGATGGGGTGACATGGTAAGGTTGAAGAGTAGGCAGGCCGCTGCATTCTAAACGAGTCTGAACGCCAGGAGTGAGATTCAATAATCCATACGTGAGATGAAGAGTGCCTGGATGACTTCCTGGGTGAGGTAAGGTTGTGCTCTGAATGTTATAGAGCATGAACCTGCAGGAACGAGTCACAGCTTTGATGTTAGCAGAGAACAGGAGGGTATTATCAGGGTCACGCCAAGGTTCTTTGCACTCTGGGAAGGCGACACTGTGATCGACATGTCCTGGAGCGGACAGGCCTTCCCACAGAAGTGCAGCTTACCTTCATTTTCAAACAAAGGTAAGAGAAGAGGGTAAAACTTAATTACGAGCTTGTGTGATCCAGACATCGGCTTGTAACTCGACATTCAAATAGAATGTGAACATGATTGCCCATAGTAACAACATTATTTGGAGTCTGTTCTTACATGAACAGATGCTGGCAGCAGATGGCGCTGTTGAGCTAAACTCTAGCTGATGTACCACGGACTGGAAGCTTTACAGGTATTTAGTCAGTGGTTACAATCCTCCTGCGCGTCCTCGACTCCTCCGTTGGTAACGCAGGGCACTTGCACTGCCAGAGATTGGGGTTGATTTACAGATGGAGCAACAATGGGGTAAAAAAATGGCCAAAACATTGAACTCTAGTTAAAATTGTCTACAAACTGACTAAAATGTAAATGTACACATGTTCACAAGTGCAATTAAATGCCTAAAATAGGTAGTGTGAGTAGAACGTACAATTAAACCTATTTTTAAACCATTGTCTAGACCTCAACCTTTTTGAAACATGCTTTGATGAAGACATTTTGATAATGGAAAAAGCTGGAAGTCTGTATGTGCATGCATCTATTTGAGAGCTTGCTGCTGTATTAAATATGAGAGAAACCAACGCAGAGTCTGAGGGCCTGTCAATTTGCTATACTCTGTAGTTTTTAAAAGGCACTTATTTTTCTGTCACACAATTCCAGTGCCAGAGCAGCTACGTGGTATCTCTTAAATAGAGATTCTTCCCTTTTGTTGGGTTTTGCTAAACCGTAGCACATTAGTATTCTTCATCCATCTGAGGTGAAAAAGTGTCACTGTGTTCCTTAGGTACCCTGCCCTTGTGCAGGAGTCAGACAGTTACTGGTGGATTAGCAGGCTTCATCATTATGAAGGCTGCAGCTCTCACTCTAAGACTAGGATTCTGATATTAGCTCAATCCTGGACACTTTCCTCTTATGTTTCACATCCAGATATCTGTAGTTCTGTACAAACACCAGAGAGACCCTTATTGATGGTAGATGACATAAGGAAAAAAATGCACCGATCTACTTAGACTGCATTTATTTACAAATGGTTAACATTAGGTGAAGGGATATCATCTGTAAGAGTATTTGATGTTTTACAGATAAACTGGTCCATCTTGATAGAAAGAGCATAGTGTGTTGTATGCCCTTGCTTGGTAGTGGTAAGTATTTTGCCAGCAGAGCATTCAAAAAAGATTGACAATTGGGGGGAATTCAAAGTGTGTTGATATCAGCTGATAAGAGTTAATATACCAGGAGGTATTTATTTAAAGATATTTCCCCAGGACATGCTACTGTAGTAGTGAAATTTACAGGAAGGTGTTTCAGGAAGACCAACCTTTTCTGTATCTGCATAAGAGCATCAATACATCACATCTGAAAGTGAGAGCATCCTTTCTCCTGTGCATCCATTAAAATGTTGTATGATGCCACACATGGCTTCATCTTACATGTTTTGTGTAAGTACCCAACCAAACCTTCAATACCTAGAGCACAGGTCACCAATCCTGGTCCTGGAGAGCTACCACCTTGTAGGTTTTCACTCCAACTGCACATAATGTGGACTCATTCAGATTATCAACCAGCTTATTATTAAAATCAGGTGTGTTAGATTGAGGTTGGAGTGAAAAGCTACAGGGTGGTAGCGCTCCAGGACCAGGATTGGTGACCCCTGAACTAGAGAAATGGGCTCCAACCATGGTTCTGCAGAGCTACCATCCTTTAGGGCAGGGGTCCTCAAACCCTTCCATGGAGGGCCTAGTGTATGCAAGTCTTCACGTTTACCTTGTACAAGGCTGATGGAGTAGCTCACTAATTGGTTAGGATCTCCCCTCACCTGGCAGTCTAGGTCCTAATTTGGCTCTAATTGAAGGGAAAGACCAAAAACCAGCATACACTAGGCCAGGGCTGGCCAAACCTGTTCCTGGAGAGCGACCATCCTGTAAGCCTTCACTTCAACCCTTGTTGTGGGCAACATTATTTAGCTTTCATTTTGGTAATTATTAGAATCAGGTGTGCTATATTAGGGTTGAAGTGAAAACTTACAGGATGGTGGCTTTCCAGGAACAGGGATTCTATCAATCAATTAGAATCAGGTGTGTTAAATTAGGGTTTGGTTGAAAACAATCTGGCCAGCTGCTCTCCAGGATAAGAGTTGGAAATGCCTGAACTAGAGGAAGAAATGTGCCTACTATTGGATAAGCACTGAGTAAAATACATTTTCTGAGTAATCAAAATGATCAGGTAAAAGGAGTTCACATCTTACTGGTGACCATGGTTGATATTTCCTTTACTCTTTCTATTTGTTTTATATGTCACTGTTAACATATGAACTCCCTTTACCTGATCATTTTGGTTGTAAGTATGGAGTTGTGAACTCAGTTACTCAGAAAAGTACTTTTACTTAACTAAATATCCACCTCTGCCAGATATTGCATTTTTTTCACCAATTTGTTATCATGTAAATTTGAATTATATATTATTATATAAATCAATAAATAACACTTAAAATAACTCTAATTTTCCCATAACAAATGTTAGATTGTCATATGGCCTTAATATATTTTTTGTTTCCTATTCTCAGAAAGAATCTAAAAGCAGACTGATTATTTCAAATAGTTTGCCACATGATTCAAATCATGAGGATCTTCAATCAATAAATATCTCCGGTCTTTTCCTTCTGGCTGCACACGGTAAGGTAGGTGAGGGAACACCAGTCCTGCTTCTCTGAGCACTGTCAGAATGTCCTTTGAATGGTAGAAATGCACTTGTTTTTTCATGTGGAACGGAAAAAGACCCCTTCAGGCCTGATCCCCAGTAAGGTAGAGCTCCGAATGACAAAAGCCATTGTTGTTCATGGCATCTCAACACACTGTCTGTGTAGGGCAAGATTGTGTTGAAATATGTCTAGTTTTGCCCTCTGTGCCCTCTACAGGGAAAGCACATCAAGCATATTTAGAGACCACAGCAGCAAAACGTGCTGCTGTAATAACATTCATATCTGGGACTAACATGCACAAAGAAGCTGCACGTGTACACACAAATACACACGTTTGCTATGCTCAAAACAACTCGGAACTGGGAACTTGCAAATCTCTGACCTTACGTTAGTGCTTGAACAACAACTGGGGAATTCTAGGGAAATGCTTTCTGACTGGGAAATATCGTTAGAGAAGGTCATCCAACCTTTGGAATTATGTTGGAAACTTGGGAAACAATTTAGATCTCCAACTTTTCCATGTGAAGGTCACTGATGTCAAGCCTGGACGTCCTGTCCATGACACACACACACACACACACACACACACACACACACACACACACACACGTGTCACTTATCAAAATCATAGATTGTATGATCAAAATAGATATCTGGATTAACAGATCTGTGGATAAAATACATATTATTACATTGGGGTGTACCCAATTGTGTAAAATATATTTTAGTTCACTAATTAATACCAATGACAGTATAAAGAATTAATACGGATAGGCAACCATTTAGCTAGTCTTCCTGATGTAACTTTAATCGGACTATAATCAACTACAATCTATTTTGTCCTGCTCTGATGACGCAAATAAATACGTCATTAAAGACAGACGCATAAACACCAGGGTAAAGTCTAGTTACTTAGATTTCAATGCAAGGTTTGTGCATGTGGTTTATATTTGGAATTGCTTCCTGAATACGCACAAAAATATAAAGTAACAACATTTCGTGATAATAATTTGCGATGTTGTTTATTGTTCATGTTGAGTGGTGAAAGACAGATTGTTGTGTAAACGTAACGTCTGACTTTTAGGGTAATATGACACAGGTGTTGAAAGAGGATTTTGGTGAGATACCAAAAGAAGGACGTGTAGAGAAATGGACCCTGAAATCGTCCAACGTCACCGTAGAAATCATAACACTAGGATGCATCATAAGATCCCTTATCTGTAAGGATAAGAATGGAGAACTAAACGATGTCGTTTTGGGTTATGATGAACTTGATGGTAAGTAGTTATCTTAATTTTTTGTTTAGCTGGAAGTAAAGCTAATCATTGTTTGTTAGGCTGGGGTGGGGGGTTGCTGCTGCGCTATTGAAGTCACGTGTGAGTGCCTTAATTAAAGTCAGCAGGAAACTTCAATTGACGTTCAAAGTCAGCTTTTCTGTACATATAAACAAATGTATAATTGTATTAATTCAAATGTATGAATGTTAAATGTGAAACAGTGACATCTCAACTGTTGTATTGCAGGCTATCTGGTCAATCCCAGATACTTTGGTGCTGTTGTTGGCCGGGTAGCCAATAGGATTGCCAAGGGCCGATTTGTGGTAGATGGCCAAGAGTATAAACTGGCCATCAATAATGGACCAAACGCTCTCCATGGAGGACTGATGGGCTTCAGCAAGGTAAAAACATCCACAAAACAAATGCATGGAAACACATGGCACAATTAACATGGATGTAGAAGGCTATTTATGGATAATCAAGACAATATTCTTTCAGACTGTATTGTACTTATTAGTAAAACCTGCACATTATTGTTCAGCTATTTAATTTTGTTTTGTTGGTTAAGTTCTGAGAGGAAGGATAAAAAAGGAGCTGATCAATGAGTTCCACTTTGTTCGCAAGATGTCCAAATTTCCATTTCCCTTTTAGATTAGTTGAAACATGTTGATTAAGACCTATCTGAAATAACCAGCAACCCATTACAGTTGATTTACTATATATTATGAGGTTTTCTAAACAATGCCAGATTGTCAAACAATAACTACTATTTCACATAAGCACGCAACAACTGATATCATACAGTAACATAACATTTACATTATTGTTATTTAGCTGATGCTCTTATCCATAACGACTTACGGTAAGGACAAGGACATTCCCTCCAGGGAAATTTAGGGTAGAGTGCCTTTCTCAAGGACACAACGGTATTTGGAACAGTTGGGAATGTGGTGTATTTTGTTACTCTTCCTGTAGAGCACTGGTGTCAAACCAGTTCCACAGAGGGCCTAGTGTATTCAGGTTTTTGCTCTTACCTTGTACCTGACTGATTGATTAGGTCATTAATTGGTTAGGATCTCCCCTCACCTGGCAGTAAAGCTCTTAATTGGGTACTAATTGAAGGGAAACACCAGATACCAGCATACACTCGGTCCTCTATGGAACTGGTTTGACACCTGTGCTATAGAGCACCTTGGTTGCTCTAATAAGGAAGTGTTCCGATAAGGAAGTGCACGGTGTTTGAGGTGCGTTCCATTCTGCATGATTGTCCTCTTTACTTGGCCTCCATCTGGTGCAGTGATCTAAGTTGCTGTCTCCCAGGGTTTATATCCTGATCGCGGCATTCCGTAGATGCCTGGGAGTCCGGCATGTAACAGTGCACATTTTTACTATGCAGCCTGGGATGGACAGGTGGCTACTCGAATGGGGTACCTTGTCAATGGGGTACTCTAGTGAATCCTTGTGTGGATTAGATGTATTATATAGCTGAATGTATAACCTCCCACGCGAATCAGATCGGCTTGGCAACGCACGCTTGGAGGAAGCATGTGATTTGATTTTCAACCCTCCCGCATGTGATCGATGTTTCGACGACAAGGGAAAATGGACATGAGCAAAAATAAGGATACATGGTTTATAACCTACAGTACATTATACATGCAAACTGAAATGTGTCCAAAACATACATTTTTAAACATTTATTTTCTGTTCTATGTCTATTGGAGAATGAATACAAATAAAGAAACCAAATAGAATGCCTAAAACAAATTACAAAAAAATGTAATGTGAAGGATTTTAATAACCTGCTGTGCAGAAATGTTTACTATGAATGTGATAAGAGTGTTTAGAATTTTCTTTCCTGTTGGTCACACAATATGCCTTTTAACCAGCATTGTGTGGAAGCTATGATACACTTTAAGCTGTGCTGTACAAAACACCATTAGCATCCAGCCGTAGGCCTAAGTGTTCACTACTGCGTAATTACAACTGAATCAATTATAGGCATTATAAACTCAGCTAATGGTCCCTGAAAATAGCACTCGACTATAGTGTCTGCTAACTGTTCCATAAAGAGAAAGCTTTGCAAGCCTCTGTACTATAGAAGCATGCTTTCTGTAAGTCCATCTGGTATATGTTGGATTGGTCCTTTCACACATTCAGCTCAGTCTTTCACAGATTTTAGGAATCATTATTGCCAATAATATCTGCTGTGAAAACACACAGAGTATTATCTTTCCTTACTTGATGATTTTGTCAAAAGTAAAATGTTTTGAAAAATCAGGTCGGTGTCAAAATAATATATTTTTTTCTGTCAAGTTTCAATTAAAACTTGGAAAAAAGAGACCACTGCAAGTTTTTCTTTAATCATCCACATGGAAAACCTCTGGAATGTGATCATGAGGAAGATGGATGGTCACAAGGCATTGAACAATGTCATGCAGCTTGAATATTTTTATTTCAACCAACATCAAAGTGAAAGACTGGTGGAGAAAATGCCAAGACAAGGCAATTATTACTTATTATTATTATTATTATACAATTATTATTATTCCACCAAGTATTGGTTCTTGAACTCTGCCAAAGTTAACATATACAGGTCCTTCTTAAGAAATTAGCATATTGTGATAAAGTTAATTATTTTCCATAATGTAATGATAAAAATTAAAATGTTTCATATACTTTAGATTCATTGCACACCAACTGAAATATTTCAGGTCATTTATTGTTTTAATACTGATGATTTTGGCATACAGCTCATGAAAACCCAAAATTCCTATCTCAAAGAATTAGCATATTTCATCTGACCAATAAAAGAAGTGTTTGTAATACAAAAAAAAAGAAAGTCAACCTTCAAATAATTATGTTCAGTTATGCACTC
>JACXGM010008714.1:0-15936 GCA_016801145.1 Umbra pygmaea | reverse complement strand
TCACTGTGAGCAGGTGCCAGGTCGTGCTGAAAAATGACATCTTCATCTCCATGAAGCTTTTCAGCAGATGGAAGCATGAAATGCTCCAAAATCTCCTGATAGCTAGCTGCATTGACCCTGCCCTTGATAAAACACAGTGGACCAACACCAGCAGCTGACATGGCACCCCAGACCATCACTGACTGTGGGTACTTGACTTTCGCAGGTCATCCAGGGTCTGGAATCGGTCCTTCTTTACAATCTTCCTCAGGGTCCGGTCACTTCTTGTCATTGTGCAGCGTTTTTTGCCACACTTTTTCCTTCCCACAGACTTCCCACTGAGGTGCCTTGATACAGCACTCTGGGAACAGCCTATTTGTTCAGAAATTTCTTTCTGTGTCTTACCCTCTTGCTTGAGGGTGTCTATGATGGCCTTCTGAACAGAAGTCAGGTCGGCAGTCTTACCCATGATTGCGGTTTTGAGTAATGAAACAGGCTGGGAGTTTTTAAAAGACTTCGAAATCTTTTGCAGGTGTTTAGAGTTAATAAGTTGATTCAGATGATTAGGTTAATAGCTCTTTTAGAGACCCTTTTCATGATATGCTAATTCTTTGAGATAGGAATTTTGGGTTTTTATGAGCTGTATGTTAAAATCATCAGTATTAAAACAATAAATTACCTGAAATATTTCAGGTGGTGTGCAATGAATCTAAAATATGTGAAAGTTAAATTTTTATCATTACATTATGGAAAATAATGAACTTTATCACAATATACTAATTTCTTGAGAAGGACCTGTACGTATCGTGTTTACAAATATGAACTTATTTTCTTTGCCTTATTGGAGTTCTGACAACACTGAATCTTTTTTGACCAGTTTTCATTTTCTGCAAATACATGTTCTGAATGACAATTTTATTTTATTTAGAATTAAGTAGAAGTTTTGTCAGGAGTTTATGGAATAAAGCAAACGTTTTTTATACCCAAACACATACCTGTCAGTAGTAAAACCAGAGACACATTTTTGTCAGCTGCTTCGCAACTCCTTGGACAGATGCGGGTTAGTGAGGGGCGCTCACATGTTTCATCCAACCACATGTCGTAGAGCCGGATGATTCTTTTCGCACTGCTCATCCAACACAGAAGCCTTTAGTCAGCTCATGTATAGGATGATTACTCTCACCAACTAGACATCCATGATTGAATTTACAGGTGCCTGATCTGCACACAAGAAGTCGCTGGAGAGCGATGTGGCAGGATAGATAATCTTACTTATTTAATCAAAATCCTGGGTAGCGTTATGGCAATTTGTGCTGCCTTGTGCAGGAGGTTTGGGGAAAGTGAGGGTAACCATGGCAGAAACTTTGGTGTGTTCAACACGTTTTACCTACAAAGCAGTAGAGGAAAGGCAGTCACCTTCCCCTTAAATTTCGCCCCCTCGTGGTGCAAATTTGAATAAAACATTGTCCAGATTTCTATACTGTAGCAATTAAAAAATTGCTTAAGTAGCCGTTTGACTTGAGACTACTGTAGTAATGACGAGGATATTGACCCTGTCCCTTGTAAATAAGTGGTTATTTACTGTTTAATAGGATCTTCGTTGAAATTATGGTTTCAGGAGTCAGGTTGTGGTTGACAAATAGAATGCTTCGATAAAGTAACTTCTTGTGCTGGAACAGGAACATCTCAGTACAAGACAATCGAGAAGTGTCTGGATCAAATGCCCCGAGTGATCATGAGGAGCCAACATGTATAGATGTGGGGTTCTTGTTCACCGTCTACACCATACCCCTATCTCTTAAGTCTGGGCCCCATCCCATTTCTCCCTGCCCTTGAGTGTCTAGAAGTTATAATGACATTTATTCATATTACAAATAAGAGAACAACATACATGTTCCATAATACATGCATACTGTCTGTCTCCAGTCCCTAGCCCCTTGGCCCCCTCCCACTCATGGGACCTGCTATGACTACTCCCTTGTCTAGTAGAAAGCCCTGACCCCCCAGGAACAGGCCCATACCATCAGAGAGACAACTGGCCCTAGAATTAGAGACAGCCTCATCTCTCCTTCCTTGCCTAATTATCACATTCTAACTCTACCTCAACTGTCTTAATTAAACATACACAATTACTTACTAATCACTTATCACCACCCTTCATACACAGACATAATAAGCTGTTAACAAGTTGGCATGCAACTGTTTAATAATCACCTAGCATGCATATAATTTATTTTCATGCAATTTCAGTATTGTACTGAAATGTTTTAAAAATAAAGCCATTTCTAGGAAGTAACTGGAACTGGACTCCAGAAATCCAAAGTTCAGGATTTCTAGCCTGTCCATTTCTGTGTGAACACACAAGTACGTTGATATTGTTCCTTTTTGTTTATGAAACCCTTTTGCACACATTCCTACACTTCTTAACCTCTTTATTAACATATAGATGATGTTCCCACTAAACACAGTCATTGTTTTGCTTAAACTGATCTCCTCAGCCAGGCCAGTAGAGCATGATTATAGCGTCCATGCTACATTTCTTACAGTCACTCTTTCAATATTTGCTAGTTCTTTCTCCTGCATCATCTCTACTTTTTGTTTTCCTCTGTCTCTTGAGTTTCTTAACTTCCCAAAATGTTGCTTTGTTTGCTTGTATTTTTCCTTTCAAAAAAGGATGCTCGGGGTCAGTCACCGAAGTGGTATAAAGGAAAGACTTTCACAAAATATATCTTTCTACCTTACTAATTCACTGGCATACAGTGCATCCGAAAAGTATTCACAGCGCTTCACTTTTTTCACATTTTGTTATGTTACACCCTTATTCCGAAATAAATTTAATTATTTCCCTCAAAATTCTACAAACATCTCTGGAGAGATCTGAAAATGGCTATGCACCGATGTTCCCCATCCAACCCGATTGAGCTTGAGAGGTCCTGCAAAGAAGAATGGGAGACATGGACCAAAAATCGGTGTGCCAAGCTTGTAGCATCATACTCAAAAAGACTTGACCCTGTCATTTCTGCCAAAGGTGCTTCAACAAAATATAGAACAGAGGCTATGAATAATTATGTACATGTGCTTTTTTCATTTTTAATAAATTTGCTAAGATTTCAAACACAGTTTTTTCACATTCATTATGGGGTATTATTGTTTGTAGAATTTTAAAGGTAATAATTAATTTATTCCAATTTGGGAATAAGGGTGTAACGTAACAAAATGTGGATATGTGAAGCGCTAATACCTTCTGGATGCACTGTAGGCTACAGTCAGTAGTTGTGACTTCATGGATAGAGGCTGAAAGTCGCTACACTAAAATCACTGGCAACAGCTAGGTTTGTGTTGCTTGGATACAACTCTAGCCAGGGTCCTAATTTGTCAGTTTGATATTAGAACATGCAACTTCATTTAATGAATTTAGTAATGTAAGATAATTTTGTCAAAGGTCTGGATACCTTTACCAACTTAGATTGTGTTCGGCCATAGGTCAATATATTTCCAGGTCCTTGACGTGAAGACATTTGATATTCATAATTCCCTATGTACCTCGCGGTTAGGCTTTTATTTCTCTTGCCGCAAGAACACAGCAATCGCATGATGTACTGTAAATACTAATTGTCATCATAACCACAAGTCACTTCATGCATTTTTCATAAAGACACAAAAACACACACACACTCTGACACAGAGACACACACAGACTAGCCTACATAATGAGTTTCTCCTCAGAGATCATTGTTCTCTCTACATTAACCACAGTGAGGTCATTATTAATGGACAGAATGATTGATCCCTTTCCTCTTTTGGTATAATGGGTGTTCATAGCAGACAGTTTTAAAATGTTTAGATGTGGTGCAGTCAGTCTGAAGACCCATAATCGCTGTTGAACATTTCTCTTGTAACAATGACCTTAGCCATCGTTCCTGTTCGGATCACTGAGGGTACAAAAGATGGCAGCACAAATAATGAATATGCTGTAACGTTCAGTCCTCTTTATTCATAGCCCCATAGACATGCTCCAATGTTTCTTCAGGTCAGATGCACAAGGGCACATCAAATCCTGAACCCTCATATTGAGCTAAGCTGGCTGTCCTCTGGTTACAAATCCATGACACCTAATCCTTTAAACACAAGTAACTGGTGGGGTGTAATCAACACTATCTGACTAAAGAGGTTGCTGACTTCTGGAATGTGAAGTATACCTTCAGAGAAGTACGAGAAACAATGAAACAACTAAAGCCTAAAGTACATCAAGACCTCAGGGTTCTTTTGTGAATTCTACAGAAACATTGAATGTTGTTCTCTGATCACAACTTTAGTGTTTGCCCAGACCATGGGCCTATACTGCGAAGCAAGTTCAACATGCCTTGGATTTCTTTTCATTACCTGGCTTCACTGAACCTAACAATTGCGATCTGGATAAGAGATGTCACGACAGTGGTTATCAATTCATTAAATCAACCCAGGATTTCCCAATGTAGTGACAAGCGCGTATACATAAAAGGGGCGGTGTGTGCACCATCGGACCAATCGCAGACACGGAAAAGTCTATGAGAGCCGCATATTTTGCTTAACTGTAGCCTAGTAAATGATAATTTTAGAGAAATATGAAGAGCATAAAAAACATAATCCAGACATAAAACAGGAAGGAAAGCTAGGAAAAAATTGCCACCAGTGTATTTATAAATGCATCAGGCTCATCGATATCACTGACTATAATGACAATTGTGTATTCGATAAAACCAATGTGTTGCTTAATGCTGATCGTGTATAACAATTTTATGTATCATATTCTTTCATTTGCAACCCTGACAGTGTTAAACTGTCATGGGAGAAAATAAAAAAGGTACAGGTTGTGTAAATTAATCAATGTCAAAATACTTGGTTGTTCAACAAGTTCTGTAGGAGTAAATAAATATGTACAGTCACTACAGTGAAAAGGGATAAATTGATGTTGGTCCGTATCAAACAGACCATACATTAAAATACCTGTCGCAAACAAGCGTAACATTATGCATAAAGTATGTGGAACTTCAAGCGCACAACTTCGATGTGTCGCACTGCACTGGCACATACGGCTCAAGAAGCTGACAAAGACACGTCACTCCCTCCGCTAATAACGTCAGATTGAGCCAATGGCAAGTCCCAGAATGGTGACCCATTTTTCAATCGAGAAATGATTGGTCAGTAGGCGGTACTTTTGTTTTGGTTAATCGGTTATCTCGACTATAACCTGCTCTGGAGCAAGTTACATTCGCAGCCTAATGGTACGGATCCACTTGTCCGTGCTACACTTCTGTCGCGTTGCACTTCACTCTCTTCCAATGGGTGACGTCACGCGACTTCAACGTGCCCGCATAGCATCCCGGGAAGGCAGCACTGCCTTTGAGAAAATGTTGCGTGACAGAAAATATGAAAATTCCCAGCTTTATGCAAATTAATTCGTTGAACACGAAGCGACTATCCAATAGAAGTAGAGCACAGAGGAGACGGGGGAAGGCTCACGGTGAATCAATGGAGAAACTGATGGTGGCTGTGGCCCGCAGCTGTATTTGAGGAACACCCATCAACGTACGAATGGGGGGTAGCCTTGCAACAACACCCGACACCACGCTCCAGTCGTGTTGGACAAGTGGATCAGTACCGTAAGTTACCATGGCGATTTGACCCTGGTAACAGGTGACCCAACGTCGTGATACTGAAAAAAAACCAGGGTTAAACCTGAAGTTACCTCGCTAACCCCAAATCTTGCTTTGTAGTATAGGCCCCAGGTAAGAGGAAGCACTAACACCTACTTTGGAGAATGTTTTTACAGTTACACATAAAGGGTTTGAGAAGAGTTCAGATCAGGTCACACAGCCTGGTTGCGCTTCTCAACACAGTTAAAAACAATTCCTGCAAGAACTCTTTAGATTTAATTTTGATAGTCCAAAAACCTCCTCCCCATTCACACATGAGACCTTGTAACACTAACGAGTCACATGACACCGGGGAGGGGAAATGGCTAATTGGGCCAAATTTGGACATTTTCACTTAGGGGTGTACTCACTTTTGTTGCCAGGGGTTTAGACCTTAATGGCTGTGTGTTGAGTTATTTTGAGAGGACAGCAAATTAACACTTAGGACTATACAAGCTGTACACTCACTACTTTACATTGTGGTAAAGTGTCATTTCTTTAGTGTTGTGACATGAAAAGTTACAATTATATATTTACAAAAATGTGAGGGGTGTACTCACTTGTGGAGGCATGTACCGTATCTCACATCTCTCTAATGAGTGTCAGTCATTGTTTGTATTGTTGCTACAGTATGTTGCTCCTTGATTCGGAGTTCCTTATCTGAGAGTGCTACGTTTGTTTTTGTGCTTCAAATATGTTTTTATATATTCCAACTCTGCATCTGCTTCACCTCGTTTACACTTCAAATCTCTCTGACAGTCATTAGCCACTTGCTGATCTACAGGTGTCCCTACAATCGCACCACAACTCATCAGGTATTAGACCGGAATACAGCTCGTTATGAATAACAGCATATTCTTATTATATTAATATTATATTATCAGCATCAGTAACATAAAAATGAAGATGACAAACTGATGGATGGTTAAAGAGGAGCCAAAGAAAAGATGGCATGATACTTTGTCTTTGACAATCCTGTGAAAAGCTTAGAATGGGCTACAGAGAGAGAAGTCAGTCAAAGGGGGCTACGTATTAACTGCAGGCAGACTTTGGACAGTAACTGCTGTCAGCAAGGCCGACTCTTATTTTTGAAATGCTGCTCGCGTCGTTTGACGGTGCGCTCTTTCACCAAGAGAGAGGAGTGCATAAATTGCTGTGGTACCAGAAAAAATGAGAGGAAGAATGTGCAGGCAGAAAGAGTGGAAGATTACAAGGAAGCAATGATAGAGATTAGCCCCAGGAGGTGTATCAGAGCCCTGCAGATGCATGTTAGCTCGTCATTAGCTATTTCTTTAGCTCGTTGTTAGTACATCATGTCCTTGTGCTTCAGGCTTCCAAGTGACAGACAGCTTCCTCCCATGACGAGACAGAACCAATTTTATTCTCCTCCGTCTCCCACTCCCGATCTCCCCCTCGCTCATGTCTCTTTCACTTTAGGAGAACCCTTCTCTCTCCTTCATCGTTCTCTCTCTCCTTCTTGGTCTTAGTTTTTTTCTCCGGCACTCTCTCTCTTTGTCTCTCTCGCTCTCTTTCTTTGTATCTCTAATACCTGAAAGTGCTCATTAATTCATGCAGCTGCAGCGTGGGCCTTGGAGGTTTAAAACGCTTTTAGAACTTCTAGAGGGTGGAAGTCAAACACACGATATTGCTGGGAGGTGGTAACAAAGGTGAGCCATTGTCAGACTAGATCTGAGGATCTGTTTTTGTTTAGATATCGTCTTCCACCAATCTGAAATAAAGGTTTCAGAGAAATTAAGTAGGTTTCTCATTTTTAATTCCAATATGAGATAGAGGAATTGCATCATTGCTGGTCAGACGAAGGCAAATGTTTCACGGTTTTTACATTAGTCTCTAGACTCCTACTAGCTGAAGCAACCCATTCCCTGACCCACAATCTTGCTTGTTTCGAAGGATAACTAGGATATCTAGGATAACTAACACTGTAAGTGTGCCTCAAAGTGTTGAGTATTGGTTGTTGTATGTATAGCAACAGACTGGTGATACGATAATTTCATTCTAAAAACATATTCATGTGTATGCCTGCTAATACATGATTTTTAGCATTAAATTGCTAATCTTCCATTTGGCTGTTTTCTAGGTGATCTGGGCCAGTGAGGGTGTGGAGGGAGGAGTTCGGTTGACAATCACCAGTCCAGATGGGGACCAGGGCTACCCCGGGGAGGTCAAGGCATCCGTCACATACACCCTGAAGGGGGACACACTGAGTATCCAATACCAGGCCTGCTCCTCTAGAACCACACCCATTAGTCTGACCAACCACTCCTACTTCAACCTGGCTGGACAGGTAGGACCAGAAAGAGGATCTGTCATCCAGATGGTTACCCTGTAGTTTTACATTGGTTACCCTGTAGCTTTACATTGGTTACCCTGTAGCTTTACATTGGTTACCCTGTAGCTTTACATTGGTTACCCTGTAGCTTTACATTGGTTACCCTGTAGCTTTACATTGGTTACCCTGTAGCTTTACATTGGTTACCCTGTAGCTTTACATTGGTTACCCTGTAGCTTTACATTGGTTACCCTGTAGCTTTACATTGGTTACCATGTTGTTAGCCCGTAGCTTTACGTTTGTTAGCGTATAATTTTCTGTATGTAAATTCTAAGTTAATGTTGACAGCTTGATTCTGCTGCTTGAATAACAGTAATGAAGCCTCAAATGCCCATCAGTAGTTGCCATTTTTTGTGAAAACAAATTCCACGTGAAAAAGGAAGCAAACACTATATATTTTCCCCCATTTATTGTTATGCTTTATTTGACAGGGAAGTGGAGTGTTTTTCTGAAAGAGCAGAGGGCCAAATTCAAACCCCATGCTGAGGCAGTACATGTGAAATTGATCTCTGAATTTGCAATGCATTTCAGTTAACATGCTATTGTTTTAAGTACGAGAAGCCATGGATAATTTAGAAAGTAATATAACATTTTGGGAGATATTTAGGTATCTCACAAAAAATAAAAATTATGATATTATAGTGATGCTGGATGTTACTGCTAGTGTGCACAAAAATATTTGTGTAACACAAACATGCCTTGACTGAACAGCTACTCTCCATGTATGTCTGAAATGTATTAATGTTTTTAGCGCTATTCGTGTCTTTTGTCCAATATTTTGTTTTGCAGTGATATTCAGCTTTTAAATATCCTCATGTTCGGTTTAAAGAACCAACAATTAGGTTCCGACTTTTATTTTTGTAACAAAACTAAAACGTCATCAGTGACTCTGAACTTGTCTTTATGTAGCTTTAACAGACATTTGACAAATCTGATAAATAGGCCTACATCAAACTGTGAATTATATGGAATGATATACAATGGTGCTTGAAAGTTTGTGGATCCTTGAGGTTTTTCCATATTTCTGCATAAATATGACAAAACATCAGATTTTCCTAAAAGTAGATAAAGAGGAAAAATGAGGCAAAATATATTATACGTTGTCATTTATTTATTGAGGATGATGATCCATTATTACATCTGTGAGTGGCAAAAGTATGTGAACCGCAATATGTGTGGGATGACAAGGGGCGCCCACATGGTTTATCCAACCACATGTTGCCCGAGCCGCTTATTATTTTCACACTGCTCATCCAATGCGGAAGCCTTGACTCGGATCATGCATGGAATGATTACGTTCACCGACTATACTTATGCGGTTGAATTCACAAGCGCCTGATCTAAACACAAGGAGTAGCTCGGGAGCGACGTGGCAGGATAAAATGATCTGACTTATCTAACCCAAATCTCAGGCAGCACTATGCCAATTTCGCAAAGTCTGATCTTAACAACACGTTTGTGAAAGTGTACCATGGCACGAACAAAAGAGATTTCTGAGGATCTCAGAAGAATTTGATGCTCATCAGGTGGGAAAAGATAACAAATCCATCTCTAAATTATCAGACAGGTTGTGTACAAATGGAGGACATTGAAGAAGATTGTTGACCGCACCAGGAGTGGTTGAACAACAAAGATCATTCCAAGATCAAGGGGTGTATTAGTCTGCCGAGGTCACAAAAGAACCAGGGTAACTTCTAACCAATTAAAGGCCTCTCACATTGGCTCATGTCAATGTTCATGAGTCAAACCTCAGGAGAACACTGAATGACAATGGTACTCACACACCCCTGGTTGAGCGCTGCTGTGTTGGAGTTTACCTCAGTGGACAAGAGGGATGCCTCCTTAACGCTTAACTGTACGTACACACCGCCACAGACTTGAGCTTCCAAAGTTACTGGAAGTCATTCATTTTCAATGGAAGCCAGCTTCTCTCAGCTGCAAGGACCAGCAAATCAGTTGGCTTCGCGTTTTGGGCGGTTTTTTTGCGTGTTGAGCGACCAGAGCGTCAAGCAGAAAAGTTGAAGTTAGCTCATTACCATAAAGTTGAACAATGACGCGGTTCAGCGGCTAACAACCAGCAACCAGCAACCAATCGAAATATAGACGTCCTTTGCGCTGGCTGATCCCAGAGAAACATTTGATGTAATCTTTCATTCTAACCAAAACATTAGTTCAGAGAAAATGGAGGAAAAGCTCATTATTGCTGTCGCTGCGTTCCCTATAATTTATGACATGAACCCAAACTCTCAGAGTCCGACGTCGACGTCTTCTCCGCAAATGCAATAAAGCAGCACCCAACACAACAACTTCGCGATGATCCATAATGATCCAGTGATACAAATACGAGGATGAGTTCAACTCTTATTTGAAATATGTTCCCTCGATTTAAGCGGAAATGCAATTAATTTGCTCACAATATATTTAAGTAGGCTACGTATGCTAGACCTGCCCTATTTTTACAGTCTGATCATACCTTGTCAGAGCGGCCAAAGCGCCCAAATCATCAAAAGCTTCCCCATACTTTTTTGACAAGCGTCCTTGACAGGGCATCCCCAGAGCATCTTTGGAAGCTCAAGTCTGTGGCGGTGTGTACGTACAGTAAGGGTGGTGGGGGGGAATGAGTTTTCTCAGGAAGGTGGCTGGTGTCTCCCTTAGGGATAGGGTGAGAAGCTCAGTTATCCGAGAGGGACTCTGAGTAGAGCCACTGCTCCTTCACGTAAAAAGGAGCCAGTTGAGATGGTTCAGGCATCTCGTAAGGATGCCCCCTGGGTGCCTCCCTAGGGAGGTGTTCCAGGCATGTCCAGCTGGGAGGAGGCCCGGGGAAGACTCAGGATTAGGTGAAGAGTATCTCCTGGCCGGGGAACACATCGGGATCCCCCAGTCATAGCTGGTTAATGTGGCCAGGGAAAGGGAAGTTTGGGGTCCCCTGCTAGAGCTGCTACCCCTGTGACCCATCCCCGGATAAGTGATTGGAGATGAGACCAGCAAATTCTAAAGGAAAATATCAGGACATCTGTCCGTGAACTGAATCTCAAGAGAAGCAAGACTACGACCCTAAGCACCTGAGTAATTCAACCAGAGAATGGTTAAATAAAAAAGTAAATATACCAACATCCCAGAGTTGAAGCTGTTCTGTGTGGAGGAATGGGAAAAATTCCTCGAAGCCAATTGTTATAATCCAGGGCCCGTATTCATAAAGATTCTAAGAATCCTCTTAGAAAACTCCTAATTTAGCTTAAAAACATTTACGTAGGAGTCTTAGTTTGAGCGATTCCAGACCGTTCTAAGAGCAACTCTGAGCAAGGAAAAGAGGACAACTGTCATCTAAGTGAGGAGGCGGGGCTGACCCTGTTGCCATGTATGACACATTCTTTTGAAGACTGTGATTGGTTGGTTGTCCAAGAAGGAATAAACTGAGCGATTTTAAGTATTCCGTGAAACTGTCACGGATTTAGAAGTTAAGGATCTGTGGTAGTATCACATATTTCAGAGATCACGTTGAATAATTTGGATGTGGGTTCCATCAATTACTTTGACAGTAAGGCTGCTATTCATAAATGCAGTTTATGCCTGCAAGGTGGGAATGTCCAGTGGAAAGGAAATGAACTGCGACACAGTAGGAGGTTCTGAAAGTGCTGTAATTGTTTGTGTGATTACTCTGCTTACAGAAGGTTGTGACAAACCCAAATCATCACTACAACATTGTTGCATTTTCCCAGTTGCCAAATCTTAATGTAGTGGTTATTTTAATTTCTGGCACTATGAAATTTCTGCGCTGTGTCTGAGATGTTAGCGTGTCTCTAATAAGATCGGTCACAAACATGATCCCTGCACGATCTAATCTATAGCGTCTTATTGACTCACTGTCATCCATTGTCTGCAACACATTTCTTCTCCCTCTTTGTAATTCCCCCGTCTTCTCCTCTACTGAAGGAACTCTTAAGACTCTTAAAAGTCCTCGTCTGTACTCCTACCAATTTTGGCCTTAGGACCTCTTTTAAGCGTTAAGATGCTTTACGAATTACTTTTTTATTTACTAGGATTTTTTTTAATTTTAAGAGTTAACGCCCACATTTCTAAGAATTTTCTAGGAATTTTCTCACTAGAAGCTACTCTTTGCATTAAGATTCTTTATGAATACGGGCCCAGGTCCTTTAAAGCAGGAGGACCTGACACACTGCTCAAGGACCCCAGAGGTCAGTAAAAGAGGTATGAGATCGTTGGTGCTAGCAAGGACCCAAAGTGGTACCGGTTAACGAAGGCTTTATCGCCACGGTAAAAAATAATAGTTTTGGCCTACACACTCCCGAGTGCATCCCCTTCTCCCTGGGAAGACAGAAATGAAACAGCCGGTTGTTATGGCATCACAATACAATAATAAACAGTCACAATATTTCACTACTAATACAATAAATGTCTCCAAACAAACACAAGCACAGAACACTAATCAAGCTCTCTCAGACCTACACACAAAAATACTCCAAAACCAGGGTTGCCAACTTTGGGACGTTGGCTGGCTTGAGACTCGGTAACATTTCAGTGAGCACGCGTGTGGAGCACACTTTTGGTAACCCTAACCATAATTTTAGAAATGTCAGTCCATGTTTACTATAATATAAACCCATGTTTTTCATGCAAAAAAACATCTAATAGAATGGAAACGCTTATTGTTTTTACTGCTGAAAGCGTGAGAATCACGCCAGATGCGTGAGAGTTTGCAACCCTGCCAAAACACACAGTCGCCTATACTTACTTGTTTGGATATTTGAATATTAGTGTCACTTTGCCAATAAGTATAGGCGACTGTGTGTTTTGGCAGGGTTGCCAACTCTCACGCATCTGGCGTGATTCTCCAATCACTCAAAAAAAAAAATGCAGGCAAAGTGACACTAATATTCAAATATCCAAACAAACCACTAACCAACTTAGCTTACGCATTCACATAGAAAACAACCATAGAGTTTACACCCCAATCCCAAAAACAGACCAGCAGAAACACATCCAGCAGAGTCAACTCACAAACCAAAACAGAGAGAGAACCACAAAACGGCACACTTTATACAGGGGAAGGGCATGATGGGATAGCTGTGGATGACCGGAACCAGGTGCACATGATTATGGAGGGGAGGAGTCAGCGAAGTGATGATTTGGGCTGATTTGCCCCACCTGTTGGAAATAGACCATAGAAATAGAATGGATAGAAACCCCATTGAGCTGCTTGGCGTGGTCACTCGATTAGTACACAACAAAATGGCGATTGATGTTCATTGTCACGGTGAC
Source organism: Umbra pygmaea (assembly GCA_016801145.1). NCBI lineage: Eukaryota > Metazoa > Chordata > Actinopteri > Esociformes > Umbridae > Umbra > Umbra pygmaea. The sequence goes on along the minus strand of JACXGM010008714.1, from coordinate 2,652 downwards.
ATCACGCAAATCGGTTTGATGTGGAGGTAGGCCACTAGATCTTTGCTATGGAATGGTACACATAAAAATGGCTGCCGCTCTGACCATTCTGCTACATTGATTTGAATTGGAATGGCACTTCTAATCATTCCTTTTCTATGAAATAGACAGACCTGAACAGAACAAACACACACAGCACAGAGCACACAGAAACCCCACTACACTTATACTGGGTGACGTAACACCAATGTGCAGGACTGATCAACAGTTACGTAAACATTCAGTTACAGTTATTCGTGCAAAAGGAGGTCACACTCACACAAGATACTCAAAGCAAAGGTTCACATACTTTTGCCACTCACAGATATGTAGTAATGGATCCTTTTCCTCAATTAATTAACTTGTCTCATTTGTTTTACTGGGTTCTTTTTATCTACTTAGGACTATTGATTTTTTTAGATTACATTTCTATATTTCTGTAAAAATATGAAAGATTCACAAATTTTCAAGCACCGCTGTATATGGATGCCTTATTGCCAAATTCAGGAAGTGTCACAGAACTTTATTTCTAATAGAATGCAATTTTTATGTTGTCTCACGGACAGCCGACTTTAACCGTCATGACTTTATTTAATTTACATTACTGTGTGTACAGCGTTTACTATCCTGGTGGGCACCTGAAAAAACCCTGCAACAATAGTAAAGCAAAAACGTTTAACCTCATGGGAACATGTAGCTGATCCCTAAACATGTCCTGCTTATTGGTTAAGTTTAGGCTAATGTTTACACATGATTGGTTTAGAGTTAAGGAGGAAAGGTTTAGGCGTCAAGTAAATTAGGCTTCTAAATTAGTCATTTTTCAAATACCCACGTGGATGATATAATTGTGTGTGTGTGTGTGTGTGTTTCTTCAGGGCTCCGCTGACATATACGACCATGAAGTCTCCATAAATGCTCCTGCATATCTGCCTGTGGATGATACCATGATCCCAACTGGTAAAATATGAAAATAACAATGGCTTAAAATTATTTTCATATTTCAATAAAAACTTTTTTGGGATACTCTTACACACTCCGGTAATAAAATAACAATTCTGGTTAAAGGTAAAAACAAATAGTGTAGGTAAGATAATTATGTACATTAATTCAATATTAGTGGCCTCTTACAAAACACTGGTTGGTTGTTTTTGTGGAATAGATCAAATGGTTGTATTGGCCCAGTTAGCCTCTACTGTTTTCCAGTTTGTTCAGGTTCAAGAGCAAATTTTTAATAAAGGTATTTCTCAGTTTGGAGAATACATCTTTAAATTATACTGTACAGTAAGATTTGTCAAATCTCTGTAGTTGTGAGCTTTTTTGGCCAACCTTAGGAATGATTGACCTGATTCATGTTCTCTCTTGTCAGCAAACAGCTTTTATGATCTATTGTAATTCAGTACTCAAAGGAGCTTCTCACTTTCTGAATTGATTGTTTAGAAGGATTGTAGAGCAGAAAGCAATTTTAACAAGGTCATCTTTCTCTCCCTTTGCCAGGATTTCTGATTTAAGTACAACATTTAGGCACAGCCCGACCCTAGACAATATCAAGCTGCTTGAAAAAGACTGAAGACAGGACTGCTGGTTAAATGAATGTCAAAGGTCTCACTGCAACAGTATTAAAAAAGATTGGAGGCATTCAGTTTGTAATCTATTAGGATTCATCAGTAGAGCAGGAATAGAGGATAGCAGCATGACTCAGCAATCCTTTAGAAGTGAATTCCTTCATAACAAACGTGTGCTTGCTGTTACCACACTGACAAACTGACATATTCTACGCACGTGGTTCAAGAGGCCGCAGCACTGTCTAAAATGTACTGTAAAAAATGTATACGGTTTTCCCGATTAGCGTGGCTTCCACACTTGTGGTGAAGAGGGGACAAGATAAAAACTGTGGCACAGCTGCTCACACTTTAAGACTAATTAAGACTTGTTTATGAGGAGCATAACAGCCTCCCAGAACGACACTAGTGTGTCGTCCATTATTATTACTTACTTCGGAACCCTCCCCCCTATGCTTAACAGGAGAACTGGGGAGTCCCTGTTATTTTTTTTTTTTTGCGGGGAGCAGTATGACGTTGCACTGGGCAGGAGCAGTGGTCGTCCACCTGGCGGGCCAAGACGACTACGGGGCTGGTCTGGGAGGACTACGTGGAACCGGGGCTCTGGTTGTCGGACGAGGACATAAAGGTGGACGGGCATGGACCACAGGTCTAGTCGGAGGAGAGCGAGATGTACGGCTAGCTAGGGACCTTAGTGGGCTAGACCTTAGGGATCCACCTCCCATCCAAATAGCTAGGTGCCCTAGTAGCCAGTGTGTATGTAGGTGTCCATTTATTGATTATGTATAGGGTTTTCGGGAATAAAACACATTTATTTTGTACTATAAAACATTTAATAATGTGCACTTCACCTTTTGTCTTGGAACAGATCAAATTCAGTTAGGCTGTGGGAATTTTTTGCCAGGCTTGTGTTAAGCGCTAATAACATGTCGGGTGTTTTGTCTACTAGTCTTTTTGTTTTGTAGAAACTATAAATCGCCATTATAGCAGGACGGCTGACAGCCAGTTCTTTTCCTAAGTACATCTTATCTGTCCTCCCGCTCTCTCTCTCCCTCCCGCTCTCTCTCTCCCTCCC
>JACXGM010008713.1:0-28547 GCA_016801145.1 Umbra pygmaea | reverse complement strand
GTGTTTGTTACACATTTGTAACAAGATCAAAAAAGTGATCATTGTTACACATGTGTAAGTACATACCACAATTACTTCCAGTTACATCATGTATTTACACTGTAACAATGGGTTGTTACACTTTGTTACAATACTTGTTACAGTGTACTTACTAATGTAATTACACTGTAACAAGGACCCCGTAAAATGAAGTGTTACCCAAATTTCTTGCTTTTTGAGCCATTTGTTTGCCCCGTGTCAAATTTTTTAAATTAGCTCATTTAGTGGATAAAACTGTAAGATATCTTAGTTTAAACATTCATTTTATTCAAATAAAAAATCGTCCCAACCTTTCCGGAATTCGTGTTCTACTATTACTTCTATTTTATATAATTTTTACTACTTGTCCAATTATTAAAACATTCCCACTTATCCAATTACTACTTCAACACATTTAAGCTATCAATCCAGTTTAGCTTTAGCAATTTAACTATTCAGCATTCACACGCATTTTCAGCAGGAAATGCTTTTTAGTTCATGTAAAATCCAATAGCACCACACTGGAATACATTCAGGCAAGGGTCAACTGAAAGGTCAAATCGTGTTCTGAAAACAAATGTATTTTCTTTTTTCTAAATGTCAGTTTGGGGCAAGTTGTTACACATGTCGTAAATGTTACAAAATTACAGAATTTATTTACTTCAATATTTCTTGGCCACAAATAAAAAAGTTGATACCTTTAATGTAATTGCTATTTCATGTTTTGTTTAATATTATAACTTTATTTATGTTTATATTTTGCTTAAATGACAGGCAGGTTTTTGAACTCCCTGCCTGTTTCCTCTCTACCAGAGGGGCCATTACATTTTTTTTGGGTTTTATCAATGTGATTGAAAATGTAATTATATATATTTTATGAAGTTGAATAAATGTTTCATTGTCATGTTTTGTAATGCATTTTGTGTTCCGCTTTGTGTCCACCCCGTCGTGTGCTTGTCCATTCCATTGTGTGCTTGTCCACCCCATCGTGTGTTCATCCACCCTGTCATTTTGGTATTTTAAAATAATAATTCAATCATACCTATGTAATCTAATAGCTGGGTGTGGGGGCAATAACTTGCAAACAAAAAACGGAATCCAAATATCAACATTTTCTCGAAATAAGAAAAAATACATGTGCGAATTATAAAGTTTCTTAAAAAAACACATGGTTTGCGTGAAATCTTTTATGTATTAATAATTTGAAAGCAAACAAATAACCCTGTTTAGGAAAGAGACACCATACCTTTCAGAAAGTATAATTTGCACCTTAATATTGCAATGAAAATGTAATTAACAGTAATATGTATGTCCATGACAGGGTGGACATATCTTATGGTTTATGCTCTGAAAAATGGCCCATAAATATCTACAAAAATGTGTGGGAGCTCAGATATATTTTTTATAGTACTTGAGTGTCTACTATTTATGATATAACATAAAGTGAATGGTAAATTAAAATCAAAATTTGTGAGTATTGTGAGGGTAAAAGGCACCCTACAGTGATATTGACCCAAATATATTTATAAGGAATAATTTTCAGTAATAACAGGATTTTGATAAAACAATTACCATACTTGCCTACATTAAAAAACAAACAGTCCGTGTGGGCGGGGTTTAGTGGAATCTAAAGATTATGCTTTTCCATTGGTCAACTCGAGAGGTGGTCATTTTGGGGGTGGAATTACTTTAGGTTCATTTGTTGCTGGAGTCCTTTTCGCACTGCTCATCCAACATGAAAGTCTTTCAGTATTCTAACATTGATTCATTGATACAACCTGTCATTATTTTATTGGCTCCCAAGAATATTTAACACTGCCAGGTTTGAAACCGAAAGAATATGGCACAACAATGTTTTACATGCAATCAAAATTAATCTAATCAACACATTGAGGGAATACACAATTGTAATTATAGTCAAGACAGTTGTGCCTAAATGATGGGGCAGTGATATTGATGATCCTTGTAACTGACATATTTATACTATACACTACCCTAAAGGATTATTAGGAACACCATACTAATACACAGTGCCAGATGGGCCGGTCTGAGTATTTCACAATCTGCTCAGTTACTGGGATTTTCACCCACAAACTTTTCTAGGGTTTAGAAAGAATGGTGTGAAAGGGGAAAAACATCCAGTATGCGGCAGTCCTGTGGGCGAAAATGCCTTGTTGATGCTAGAGGTCAGAGGAGAATGGGCCGACTGCTTCAAGCTGATAAAAGAGCAACTTTGACTGAAATAACCAGTTGTTACAACAGAGGTATGCAGCAAAGCATTTGTGAAGCCACAACACGCACAACCTTGAGGCAGATGGGCTACAACAGCAGAAGACCCCACCGGGTACCACTCATCTCCACTACAAATAGGAAAAAGAGGCTACAATTTGCAAGAGCTCACCAAAATTGGACAGTTGAAGACTGGAAAAATGTTGCCTGGTCTGATGAGTCTCCATTTCTGTTGAGACATTCAGAGTCAGAATTTGGTGTAAACAGAATGAGAACATGGATCCATCATGCCTTGTTACCACTGTGCAGGCTGGTGGTGTAATGGTTTGGGGGATGTTAGCACACATTAGGCCCCTTAGTGCCAATTAGGCATCGTTTAAATGCCACAGCCTACCTGAGCATTGTTTCTGACCATGTACATCCCTTTATGGCCACCATGTACCTATCCTCTGATGGCTACTTCCAGCAGGATAATGCACCATGTCACAAAGCTCGAATCATTTCAAATTGGTTTCTGAACATGACAATGAGTTCACTGTACTTAAATGGCCCCCACAGTCACCAGATCTCAACCCAATAGAGCGTCTTTGGGATGTGGTGGAACGGGAGCTTCGTGCCCTGGATGTGCATCCCACAAATATCCAGCAACTGCAATATTCTATCCTATCAATATATGCCAACATTTCTAAAGAATGCTTTCAGCACCTTGTTGAATCCATGCCACGTAGAATTAAGGCAGTTCTAAAGGCGAAAGGGGGTCAAACACAGTATTAGTATGGTGTTCCTAATAATCCTTTAGGTGAGTGTATATATGCAGTCATTTGCAGTCATATGCAGGCAAATGTCATTTGCTCCTCTTCAGTGAAATATACTGCTCTGGTAAACTTGTCCATGTCTGTGATTAGTCATATGGTGCAAAATGATTGATAACCACCATCTTGACATCTCTTATCCAGATTGCAGTTGTTAGGCTTAGTGAAGCCAATTAATGAAAATAAATCCTGGCCTTGTTGAACTTGTTTCGTAGTATAAGCCTCTGCTCACTGCATGTGTTTTAGGTGACCTGTTGAACCCAGTCAGAGAGAGGCCCCAGTTTACAGAAGCTAAATAAGGTTCTCTCTAAACAGCATAACAAACTAGCAGCTATTCTAAGAATTTTGTGTTGTAAGTGAAATGTCTTGTGTTCTGGCTGTTGCTGTAAGCAGCTGCCCAGTCTGGGTTCATATGTCCCAGTTAGCCTTAAAAGGGCAGACCACGCTAGTGACCCAGAGGTGGTGAGAGCCTCTCCCGGACATTTCTAGGACAATAATATATGTTTCTCCCATACTTGGCTAGAGAGAGTGCCAGATCTCAAACCTATTGTGGCACAAGTTTTACAGATACAAACCTTGGTTATCCTTGATGTGTGAAGGTATTGCACATCTTTTTGAAATATTTCTATCAGGCATTGTGTTGCTAAACAGACAAGGTAACACACTTTTTCCACTAGACTTCCTGCTTTGTCCAAGTCCTGCCAGCACAGCATATTTTATATAAAACTGTCCTTCCGATTGGACACATTAGTCACATGGGGATGTACTGAGTAGGAGAGTGGAGAGGGGTGACGGCATGGATATAGAGTTTTCTATGTACACAATGGATATAGCGTTGGAGGGGTGTGGTAGGACAGCACCTCATTGAGGTTGAGGGGGTTTACCTGATGGTGAGGAATGCCTCTGTAAGTGTGAAGGTGGCGGTGCTGGACTGAATAGGTGGAAGAGGGAAGTGGTGCTGCCATTTGTCAAGCCGGGTAAGGATCCTTCAAAAGCCACTAGTTATAGGCCCAAAGCTCTCACTTTGAATTTGTGTAAGTTGATGGAGAAGATGATTATAAGTAGATTGTTGTTTGTTTGGACAGTAGGGGGCTGGTGAGTGAGGCACAGAGTGGGTTCAGGAGAGGTAGATTGACTACGGATGCGATGGTTATGGTTAGCACGGAGATAGCCTCTGCATTGTCAAGAAAGGAAATTATGTGTGTCACTTACTTTGATGTAGAAAAGGCTTATGATACTTTGTGGAGAGAGGGCTTGTTGATTAAGTTAGGGGCAATAGGTATTGGTGGTAGGTTGTATAACTGGGTAGTGGGTTTCTTGTTTGGGAGAGTGTTTAGGGTGAAGGTTGGGGCGGATGTGTCGAGGGAGTTTGATGTGGAGAATGGGATGCCTCAAGGCAGAGTGGTGAGTCCGGTGTTGTTCTCGGTGATGATAGATGATGTCTTTAGAGAGGTGGGGCAGGGAATTGGGGTAGCATTGTATGCGCATAATGGGGCTGTTTGGAAGAGGGGGAGGAATGTGAAGTATGTGATGGATAAACTGCAGTGTGTTGTGTCTGCGTTGGAAGAGTGGTCATTGAAGTGGGGCTTTCGGATGTCGGTGGCTAAGTCCTGCTTCATGGTCTATTCAAATAGGAAAATTGTGAACGTGAGGTTGCAGAGGTATGGGCAGGATATAGGCCGGGTGGTGGTTTTTAAGGATTTGGGTATGTGGTTTGACGAGAGGTTGACGTGGAGGAAGCATGTGGAGTTTGTGGTGGGTGTAAAAGGGCATTGAACCTTATGAGCAGTGGTGAGCGTTGATTGGGGGGCTGACAGGCAGGCATTGTTGTGTGTTTATCAGGCACTGATTAGGTCTGTGTTATATTATGGGTGCTTTATATATGGGTCAGCAGCTAGTACAGTGTTGGAGGTGTTGGATTGGGTGCAAGCACCGGGACTGCGGATGTGCGTAGGTGCGTGTACGTCGACGCCCACGGGTGAGATGCCGTTGGTGTTGAGGCGGGATAAGTTAGCGTTGGCGTATTGGGTGAGGCTGAAGGGGAGCTCAGTGAGGCATCCTGCGGTTGAGGTGTTGGGGGATGTGAGGTTTTTGGAACGTAGGAAGGGGTGGGATGGTAGGTTTATCAGTGGTAGTGTGGAGAAGTATCATTGTGAAGGGTACAGTGGATTTCTGAGGTTGTTTACGGATGGGTCGAAGGACTCAGTTAGTGGAAAGGTAGGGGCTGGGGTGTTTGTTCCGGATTATGGAGTGAGGTTGATGGATAATGTGTCGGTGTATACTGCTGAGCTGATATTGATGATCTTGGGTTTGGGCTGGGTGGAGAAGGTTAGGCCACTTAGGGTGGTGGTGTGTACGGATTCAGCTGCGGTGTTGGGGGATGGGATGCAGTAGGGCAGGGGGGGTGTTGGGGGGTGGGAGTGGTGGTGGTGAAGGGGCTGATGCAATTTCTCAAGGATACAGGTGTGGGTAGGAGGATGTAGGGGTGAGTGGCCGTGACCGGCCTCACACTCCGATACAGTAGGTGGCGGTGTAGTATTCTCCATTAACGTTGGTTGCGATCCACCAGTAATCCACAGAAGAAGGACACATTATTAATTAAATTATAAAGCATCACAAAAATAGCACAAATTGTCTTCTCTTGCTTTCCTAGGTTCACTGGCTTTCCCCGGACCTCCTGCGCGAGGCAGCACAAATTGGCATAGCACTGTGCGGGATTTGGTTTAGATCAGTGGTTCTCAACTCCGGTCCTGGGGACCCACTGCCCTGCATGTTTTAGATGTCTCCCTGCTCCAAAACGTACTTCAAATGCTTCTATGCTCATAAATACCTGGAAGCCTCAGTGGTGAAGCTATGAGACATCTAAAACATGCAGGGCAGTGGGTCCCCAGGACCAGAGTTGAGAACCACTGGTTTAGATAAATCTGATTATCTATCCTCCCAAGTCGCATTATGTGAAAAGGCTTTCGTGTGGCGACATGTGGTTGGATGAACCGTGTGAGCACCCCTCACCATCCCACACATTGTCCAAGGAGCTGCAGAGCTGCTGGCAAGACTTGGAATTGGGACGAGAGGAAAATGGGGGGGGGGGTAAAAAAAATAGCAAAATCATTAATCAAAACAAAGCAATAAAGGAAATAATGTGATGGTCCATTTTCAAAGGTTTTCATACCCTTAGTTCTTTATACTGTGTGACGGCTTGCAGTCTTTTATAAAAGTTGTGGATGAGGCCCTTTGTTTTCTCAGGTGGTAAAGCTGCCCATTCTTCTAGCCTCCAGGTCCTGTAAATTCCTAGGTTGTTTTGCATGAACTCCATGTTTCAGATTTACCCAAAGTGGCACATTGAGGTCAGGAGACTGTGATGGTCACTCCAGTACCTTCACTTTTTTCTGCTGGTGCCACTGAAAGGTCAACTTCACATTATATTTTGGATCCTTGTCAGGTTGGAAAGTCCAAGAGCATCCCATGCATATGTTCTTTGCTGATGAATGCAAAATGTCTTTCAATATCTTCTGATAAAATTCTGCATTCATCTTGTAATCAATTCTGACTAAATTCCCTGTGCTGCTGAAGCTCACACACAGCCACTACATCAGAGATCCACCTCCATGCTTCACAGTAGTGGTGGTGTAATTTTCGTCATAAGCCTTGTTGACTCCTCTCCAAACATAACACTTACATTTGTGACCGTAAAGTACAATTCTTTTCTCATCACTCCAAATGACTGTAGGTGCTGTTTGACATATTGTAAGTGGGGTGTTTTGTGGCATTTGTGCAGTAAGAGCTTTTTTTCTGACAACAGTGCAGCTGATTTTTGTTCAAGTACCTCCTTATTGCGCATCTTGAAAAAGACACACCACATTTTAGAAGAGAAGCTAATATTTCAGCTGAAGTTGAATGAGGCATTATCTTTGCATCCCGACCAAATTTCCAGGCATTTGTGGCTGAAATCTTCTTTGGGCTTCCTGACCGTGGCTTGGTATCAACAAAACCCCTTAAATCTCCACTTCTTTATTAGAGTTTGAACAGTACTAATTGGAATTTTAAGATCTTTGGATATCTTTTAATATTCCTGATTTATGAACTTCAACTACCTTTCCTCACAGGCCGTTTGACAGTTCTTTTGCTTTCCCCATGACTCAGTATCAGCCGCAGTCGGTGGATCTTAATTGGGGAGGACGTGCTCGCATTACGCTCGGGACTGGAGTGAATGGAACGGTGGGCAACGCACAAAACCCAGTGTGCAAAACGAAAAAACCCTGGGTTTTGTGCGTTGCGCACATTCCATTCACTCCGGTTCCGAGCGTAACACGAGCCCGTCCTCCCCAATTAAGATCCACCGACCGCGGCTGCTCAGTATCCAGTAAAGTCAGTGCAGAGGTCTCTCAAGAGCAAAGAAAAATATTTACTATTTATACACAGACAATCAAAGAAGTCTAATGTGTGGAAACCTTTCCTTAAAAGGGGAACAATTATGAAATTCTATATTTTGTCTATGTTCCTAAATGAAGTCATTCACTGTCTTGCTCTTCATCATGTAGCTCTCTCATTTATGAAAGCAGGGTCAAGCTAGCCCTCGTTGGCATAGGTTTCAGAAAAAGAAGGTTTAAAATCACTAAACAAAAGCATTTGGGTCCAGATTTCCTTGGTGAAAGAACATTTGTTTTTCACGTAAATAATAATGATTTCACAATGCGCATTCATATTATCAGAGCCATTTAACCTTATGCCACTACCTTAACTCTCTGAGTGAGAGAGCTGCGTGATGAGCAAGACAGTCAAATAATTATTTCAAACTGTAACAGCCCCTCAGCCTGGGTCTTGGCTGTGGCGGCATGTTCCATGTTCTGGGCACCAACCTGTGGCCATTTCGGACATTACTAAATCTTTTCATACTGGTTTCCATTTGTCTGTAGCACACACACCTGTCACTCATCATGTCAATTTTACACTCATAGGTTCTCTTTCACTGATTAGGTTTTAATATATACAGTAATCAGCGTAAATGAGTACACCCCAACAGATGTCTCAGAAAATCATCTCTCTTCAGAATCAATACTCTCCATGGGATCCTATGCAATAAAATAGTCCAGCAACTCTGGTTTACTGGTTGCAAATGCAATTAGCCAATACAAAACAAAAAAATGTATTAACAAAGTGATTTATGACCATGGTGCAAAAATGAGTACACCCCAATGAAGCTTTTAAGAATTAAACTTGGTAAAACGCAAATTAACTGGAATTCAACAACAGACGAGTCTAACCAATCACACAGGTTGCTGCAAGTTAATTGACAATTAAAGGGGGCATGTAACCTATATAATCTCCTTCCACTCAATGCTGACAATTATGCCACCACATGGAAGAGAAATGTCACAAGTCTTGAGAAAGAGAATAATTGCTTTACACAAAAAGGTCAGGGCTACAAGACAATTAGCAAAGCAATGCTAATCAGTCAGAATATAGTAGCAAAAGTTATAAAATTTTTTAAAAGGAACAGACTTGTGAAAAGCAGTCTGAGACGCCCAGGCCGTCCATGGAAGCTAATACCTAGAGATCAGCGTTTTGTCCTAAGAAGAGTTAAGAAAAATCGCCATGCAAGTTCACAGTTCGCTTAAGCTGTAAAGTGCCAGTTTCACATGGCATGATACAACGTATGCCGCACGAGTGGTGTGCAAGGGTATCATTCACGAAGGAAGCCACTGCCAAAGCCCATGCACAAAAATGCCTGTCTAGCATTTACCAGGGCCAATGTTGACAAAAAGTTAAGAATATTTGGACTCCATACTTTGGTCAGATGAGACAAAGGTTTGCAAGGGGGATGAGTTCAATGAAACTTGCATGGTGCCCACAGTAAAGCATGGCGGACTGGCGGTGGCTGTTTTTCTGTGGGGTTGAATGGGTGCTGCAGGTGTCGGAGAATTGCACTCCATTGAGGGCATCATGAATTCACACCTACTTTGCATAAAATGTATTATTTGCATAAAATGTATTATGATGATGTATTATCAGCATTATTCTATGGTGCTCTGTTTAGTCCAGCATGGGGCAGCGCAAATTGGTACAGCGATACCAATGGGTGATACCAACTCTCTAGCGACTCGCATGTAAGTTGGGCACCTGTTGTATAGTTGATGAATATTTGCATCTCAAATGGCATACAGTAGGCTGCAAAATTACTGGCACCCCTAACAGGCAATGCACAACTATAGTGTAAAAACATAAACAATATAATTATAGAGAAACTCAAAATACCAACATGTTAGAAACACTGTATTTAATTATTGTTGCAATGGAACCAGTGCAACCCCCTCTAGCAAGGATAACAGCATGGAGTCTTTTCCGGTAATAATTAAAAAAGTTAAGGGGAAAACATTTTTGGGATATTAGACCATTCCTCTATGCAGATCCTTTCAAGATGCTTCAAATTCTTGGGTTTGTGCTTACCAACTGCCCTCTTCAACTCAGCCCACAGGTTGTTGATGAGATTGAGGTCCGGCAACTGAGATGGCCATGGCAGAACTTTGGGTTTGTTGTCACGGAACCATTTCTTTGTGGATATTGAGCTATGTTTTTGGTCATTGTCTTGTTGGAAAGTCCACCTATGGTTAAGTCCCAGCCTTCTGGCTGAGACAACCAGATTGTCAACCAAAATTGCCTGATACTTGATGGACTTCATAATGCCATCAATCTTGACCAGTGCCCTGGACATCTGGAATTAAAACAGCCCCAAAACATCACTGAACCACCACATTTCATCGTAGGTATGAGGTGCTGCTTATGTTTTGACGCCAAATGTGCCGATGCTGTATCTGACCAAAACATAAGATTTTGGTCTCATCTACACAGAGTTCTTCCATTCATAATTGAAATTACTTTTGGCAAACTCCAACTGCTTGCGTCTGCGTCTTGGGTCAGAAAGGGCTTTCTTCTAGAAACCCTTCCAAAGAGACCGTGGTTGTCTGATGGTATATTTTGAAACCTGATGACCCCAAGACGCCACCAAGGCGATTCTTGGGGATTTTGTTGCTTCTCTCACCATCTTCCTCCCTATCCTGGGTGGCAAAATGCATTTGCGTCCTCTACCTGTGAGGTTTCACCTGTCAAGTTTGTTTTTAATCTTTTAATAATTGACCTGACATTGCTCAGTGATATATTCAAACATTTGTGGATCTTCTTGTAGCCATTACCAGATTTATGAAGGTTTACAGCCAGCTGTCCCCTGATTTGGAGGACATAGAGCTCTTAATCAATAAAAGATTTGGGTTTGTTCCATTGACACATTAATAAAGTACAGTATTTCTCTGACGTTGGTATTTTCAGTTTCTCTCTATAATTGTATTGTCAGGTTAACAAGACAGTAGATTTCAGCATTAGCCTACCCCTGTGTTTCCTCCTCTTCTACACGTTTAATTATTGTTAAGGCCTATGTAAATGTGATTTGTAAAATTAACATCAGAACTATACTTTCTCTTTCAAAATGTTTCTTGTTATTTCAAACCATATTTGTTAATATAAAAAAGAAAATTTAAATGGGGTTTTCTATGGGATACTGATTCCTTACACTATGTAGGTCTTTTTTAAACACAAAAGTACAGCCTAAAGTGCACAATTATATCAAAGACGGACCCGCATGTACCCATTGACAAACACTATGAAAGCACAACTTACAGTTGCAATCAAAATTAGTCAACCCTCATTGCAAATCAGGTTTACTGTCAAAATGCGACTTTCAGCTGTTTGCAAAGACCAAATCAAACAAAAACATTTGAAATAGCTCAACACAATGAATGCTTCAAGTGGTTTCCCCAAAATCAACCGCAAATGCAACTGATAATGACTTCTCCAGTCTCAATTGAAAACAACTGAAAGTCTGTAAATTTTGACAATAAACCTGATTTGCAATGGGGGTTGAAAAATTTGATTGCAACTCTCTCTCTTCATTGCAATTCCTGTTCAAATGGCAAATGAAGCATTGCATAGTGTAGGGAATCATCTAAATAGATTTTTCCAATTGTAAGCTGGTCACTGTAGAGGAAGTTGTTCCGTTCTCACCGTGTGAAATTCTACATAGTACTGCTGTTGAATCATTTTACATTTTCCCTCACCCATCCGATCGATTCACTTAGTATAAACTTCATCAAGTGCCTCCAACTCTTCCCACAATGGTAAGATGAGGGCAAACAAATAAATGCTTCATAACATCTGATGATAAATTATTACATTCATCTGAGTGTTGTAGGTAAAATTTTTAAAGTCAAAAGGGGTGGGACTGAGCTCCGCCTGGCTAAATCATGACCTAACCCTGGGCACACGATACCTGTGGTTAAACACATGCAATCTAATGAGTACATGTTCTCAGAAGTAGTAGAATATGTTTTTCTTTTCTTCAGATCTACACTACACAGTAGTTCCAATACCAATATAATATAATTTGAAATCTAATAAGAAAATGGTGTGACCTAGACTGTTACAGTAACTATCATAGTTCAGTTCTGTAACTTCATTTGAACAAGCACATTACCAAGGAATGCTGGCAAAGGTCATAAACTGTTCAAGACATCACTTGTCATCACAATCATGCCCAAACTTGCATCAGATTCAGCTAGTTTGTTTTTACAATATTTCTTTATTCTTCTGTTGGGTAAATAAGATATCGGGCCAATTGCTTTAGAGGGAAATTTTCTGTAGCTTCTTCAATTTTCAACCAATGTGCATGATTAAAAGAGCAAAATTAAGATATAAGGCATAAGGAGGGTGTGGTATAAGGCCAATGTACCACAGTTAGGAGCTGTCCTTTTGCACGACACACCACACAGTGCTTAGCTGTGGTATATTTGCAATATATTGCAAACCCCTGAGATGCCATATTGCTATTTTTAAACGAGTTACCCGTTTATACGTTAGTTATAAGCATAGAAATGGAATGGCTAGAAAGGCCATTCCAATTCAAATCAATGTAGCAGAATGGTCAGAGCGGCAGCCATTTTTGTGTACCATTCCAATGCAACGATATAGCGGCCTACTTCCGCATTAAATCAATTTGCGTGTTGTCACCGTGACGACTAATAACAATCGCCATTTTGTTGTGTACTAATCGAATTACCACGCCAACTAGTTCAATGGCCTTTCTATCCATTCTATTTCTATGGTTATAAGCCAATCAGATTTTAAACCAACTGGTTTATAAGAGAGGATGGTTTTAGTTAAACTTTATTTCTCTAATAATACCTACATAAAGCCTCATTAAAGAGATGGCACGTAACACTGGCAAGCTGGCAGCACAGAACTCACTGGAAACCTTCCACCATTTTCAAAACAATCTTCAAACAATGTTAAAAAATATTCACATTGTAGTACTGGCATTGCCACTCCACAAAATAACCACCATTTTTTAGCAATATTCTTTTAAATACATTTTGTATCTTTAATGTATTTACAAGCTTTTTATTTGCTCTGTAAGTCTGAAGTATTACAAATACTTCATGTTCAGCAACCCTGGCATTTGCTTTTTAATCTTGCATTTTCTCATTTAATTCGAATGCATCTACTGTTCAGTATTGATGTTTATTTATGTTCATTTCATGTTATTTAGTGGATTGACTTGCATTGCTTCTTCAATGCATACCTCTGCCCCGTAGAAGGTTTATGTACATATCACAGAGAACAAGCAGAAGCAGAGGGACACCTTCCTGTGGTTATTCTCTGGTAACTTCCACCTGTGACGCCATCAACTGTTCCTGTGAACCTTTTCTCTGCTTTCCTCATTTCCGCCAAAAATAACTTCAAACCCTGTTTTCAACCAAACAACATGGAATCCAGGCAGGCTAGTTATTTCACTATTATTATTGTTATTATATTTGATAATATTGTTACTTCTATTCATCATCAATGTTCTCCTCATTGTGAGCATCTGCAAATGTTAAATAAACTTTCATATTTGCAGTCCTTAAAAAAATAATAAATTAAAGAGTCTGGAACCTATGTATCTTCAAGTCTCTTCTTAAAAGTAACAAAAGAAAAGGAAGTTAACGTTTAAAACAAAAATATTTGCTATGTATAATACAGATATTTAGTGCTTCCGCCATTGGAAATCAAACTCAAAATGGCAGCGTCTCAGAACTGTACCGCAGAAAAAAAATTCCAGCCGTAAACACGTCGTCCTGTCAGCGCACATTTTGTAAGTTTGCCTATTTGTTCAGAGGATGCAGTTACTCTATGTAGAAACAACAGCTGGCCTCTTGTCTTGGGGCCATGCAGCGGCCGCCTGCTCCCTTGTCAATTATCCTCAGACTCTTCCTCAGCCTCCCTCAGCCAGGTGAAGAAAGCGGTTACAGACTTGAGAGCCACGCCCTTGCCCAGCTGCTCAGCAGGGTCCTTGCTGGTCTCCCACATATAAAAAGCGTCCTCCGAGATTACGTCCTCGTCGTACAGACAGTCAAAGAACATTCGGAGCAGATCTGAAGAGACACAGAATTTGAAAAGTGCTCTAATATCAATCAAACCCCACCAACTAAATGAGTCACCTATCTTAAGGGTGTGCATATATACATGCTTTTTAACTAATATCGTTTCATCTGGTAGGTTGAGAACACAAGAATAACAACTGGAATGTAAAATAGAGCTGTTTGTTGGGCTGGAAGGCAAGCTACTTACTAGGAGGTTGATCCAGAGTAACTATCAGGGTCTGAAGTGCATAAAGTGCTTGTAGCTGTCGCTCCGTGTCCGAGTTAAGGTACTTGAGTAATACGGGCAATCTTCTCTTAATGGTGGCTACGTCCACTCGACAGGAAGAGCTCTCATCTGCACCAGAAACAAAGACCAAGAGTGTCGCTGTGAGCTGCTTCGGCTAGATCGAACAACTTTTTCCCAGGTTTAGGTAAAGAGTGCTCACCTTTCACTGCTGCCTTACACACCGCCGTCATCAGAGCTCTGAGGAATGGATAGGAGCTCATCTGGGATTCATCTAGATTGGCCTGGGATGTGGAGGACAACACAAGAGCACCGAGGTGTTCCAGTCAGATAAGAGAAAGCACCCTGCTATTCCTTTACTATTCTTTTATTTATACAAGTGAAGCGTGTGCGCCTGTGTCATGGGGGTACTGTTCGTGTGCGCACCTCTACCCAGTCAAAAATTTGCTCGTCACTGGCCATGTCTTCCAGGAGCAGCCTCTCCAGATGTCTGCTCAGTCCCTCTGGGGATAGGGCCAGACCGGGAAGGGCTGTCTCACCACCGGGGGAGTCCATCTCAGTGAACTGGAGCTTCTGACAGGAGGACACGGGGAAACGGGACGTTAGTTTGCAGTGAACTAGATTCTGGTCCTTCGTGCTGTGATATTACGGAGGTTTATCAGACTAACCTGCTCTGAGATGAAATTCTGGACATCTTCTCCCTCTGGCAGGTAGTCAGTCCAGCTGAGACCAGACTCTCTCCACAAGTTGCCTACTTTCCTATGGCTCTGTAAGGAAAAGGACATGTCACCACCATCCCAGTCTGTTGACCTGATGTGCACCAACACACTCAAACTCCCTCATTTAGAATTCTTGTCTAAAACGAAAACCTTGCAGAGTAATTTGACAGCTATAATAACATGCTTCTCAGTGATGGAGAAAGTGTGTAAAAGACCTGATGTAGGAAGAAGCTTCTTTAGAAATACTCAACTTAAGGGATGAAACCAACAAAATGTCCCCTTACCATTTGTTTGCATAGTATGTGCAGTATTTCAGAAAATAAGACCCCAGCTCTTCCCACAGGAAGTAAAGGTTTGCTTAATTCACTGTGGAAAAACACAACAGGATTAGATGTTTCAGTGGTTCCATTGGACACAACAGTTTTTTACTCATTTAAATTTAAAAGTGCTATTCGTAAAATCCGAGCTCTAATGACGGAACTACTTTCTCTTTCAAGTGACCAGCTTAGAAACGGTGTAAAAACTGTAGTTCTTAAAACATCAGAAATGACAATGTATATGGGATAAGGATTCCTTTTGCTATGCAATGCCTTGTTACACAAAGGAGAACAGCCTAAAATGCATAATTTATATCAAAGACAGACTGGTGCATGCCCATTGACAAACACTGTGGAAGCACAACTCATCATGTCCTCATTGCAATTTTTGTAATCTGGGATTTATTTTAGACCTGATACACCATGTGGGGGCAATTAAGGATGAGGTAGAACATAAATTATTTCCCCATCTAAATATCCCCCCAGTTTTTTAAGATATCAACAGTTTGTACAGCTTTTGTAAGATGGTACCTGA
This sequence comes from Umbra pygmaea, assembly GCA_016801145.1. Taxonomy (NCBI): domain Eukaryota; kingdom Metazoa; phylum Chordata; class Actinopteri; order Esociformes; family Umbridae; genus Umbra; species Umbra pygmaea. Next base: position 13,225 of record JACXGM010008713.1, on the reverse strand, counting down.
AGGAGAATGTTCTCATTCTCATTGTTTGAAATTCTACAAAGTGCTCTTTGAAGACAGAGTACATTAATTTGGGGGGATTTTTTCGTTTCCTCCCCAACTCCATTTGTCATGTCATGATTTGGCATGATTGAACTCACAGGTGCTTCTCCTGCAGAAGGATTCAACATAAACCAAGGGAAGAGACCAATGTGCAGACCTCCCTGGCATAGTTGGAAATGCTGCAACTACGATTTGGACCCTGGCCCCCGTATCGCAGCTGTCCCTGAGGCAGCGACCACTGTGCCACGCGGGAGGCCAGAAATGTACACGAAGTATAACGGAGTACATGCAGACTATCGGAGACCTATACGTGCCATGCAATTGGAATAATCTGACAAGATTTATTGATGCGAACTTAAAAGGTTTGTTGGGCTGGTACGATATGCGTATCGCAATACAATATGCACTCCAGAGCCCGTTCGCCTGGCAACAGTATATAATGCCCGCAACACAAACTCGGATATTTCATTAAACAAATAATAAGCGTATGTAATAGCAAAAACGGCACATTTAACATGTTTTTATAACTGATTATTAAAAACATTAACAAATAAATTGTACACAAATTGATTGAATATATTGTCAGTGTCTCATGTAAAAAAACACGAGTACATTTGAAAATCATTCACTAGAGTCTGTTGATACCCAAAATAGACGAATTGTAGCAACACATGAACATGGACCCACTACCTATCAATGAAATGAACAATCAATGATTATTATAATGAATGAGGAGCACTATTATTTTGAAATGAAATATCCAAGTTCGTGTTGCGGGCATTATAAACTGTTGCCAGGGGAACAGGCTCTGGATTGCATATTGTATCACGAAACGCATATCGTACCAGCCCTACTTGTTGATCTCGTTTTGTTAACAAGAAAACAACAACTGCTGTGTGTGGAGCTGTAAAGCAACGGTGTTACCTAAAGAGCTCTCTCATAGAGAAGCCCCCATCTCTCAACACAGGGCTGAGCAGCTCAGCCAGGTACAGCCAGATATGGGGAATGTCAATGGCCATGTCGTCCGCCAGCTCCAGGATGTCAGCAAACCTGAGTGGAACATTGTTGTGAGAAGGACATGATAAAAACAGCAAAGTGTTTAGAGGACACGGTGAACGAGAGCCAAAGGCTGGGCTGACCCTTTGAAGAACTGTGGCTTGGGCAGGATGCCTTGCTGCAGCAGCTGGAAGAGCAGCTGGCCCATGTGGTCCCGCGTGATCTGGCTGCGCTCCAGCGTGGACTCCACCCCAACGCGCACGAACACACAGAGCTGAGAGGGCAGGTCCAGCTCGTCCACACACTGCACCGCCTCCTGCAGACAACGCAACAAACGCACGTCAACTTAAGTCAGTGTCATCTTAATTTATATAGCACATTTAAAACAACTGTGGTTGACCAAAGTGCTGAACAAGACTAAATATGAAATAAAGATTCCTTTCACATTCACGATTAAAACAAAACAACATACGTGCCGAGGGAGCAGAGCTGCAGCCTTATTAAACAACTGTACCTTATAGTCGTGGATGTGCAAGAACTCGTCAATGATTGCTTTGGACTTCTTCTCCATGTCTTCATCAGAGAGGGCAGGTTTGTCTGGAGACGGGGCCGACACAGGCTCTGCTTTTACTGCTAGGGGAATGAAGGCCATTAGAGGAACGCCACCCTGTCACTGCGTGTACGGTACTGGGACTTGATATTGTGCTGTCCCCTCACCAGGCTCCCTGACTCGGCTGTCCTCAATGGTCCTCACAGGGCTCTCCAGCTCTCTGAGGGGCTCCTCAGGGCTCAATGTGGGGCTCTCCAGCAGCTCCTTGGCACTGCCGCCTCGGATGAAGGAACTGGGCCGCGACACTGATGAGCTCAGGGGCTTCTCATTTCGCTCTCTCCCTACGCTGCCTCTGCTGTAGGACACAACATGACACCATGCTTTAACCGGAATTGTTCAGTTATAGACCACATTGGTTACGGTGATCCTCACCTGCCCAGTGCCCTTCTAGAGTCATTCTCTGGGTTCAGTGCAGGGCTTTGATGGGACTGGCTGGATTGCAGTGCAGAATACCGGTTCAAACTGGCACCACCCCCCCCTGACCTGGATAATTCTAATAAAAGAAAAAAGACACTGATGACATTATAACCGTAACCAAAACCTTACCAGTGGGTGTATGTGATCGTATGTGACATAAAGCCAAGCATCAGTGCTGAAGTTAAGTAGGTGGCTCAGAGTACACAGTGCTAAAAACTCATTTTACATTTTAGTCATTTAGCTGACACTCTTATCCAGAGCAACTTACAGTAAATACAGGGACATTCCCCCTGGAGCAACTTAGGGTGAAGTGCCTTGCTTACGGACACAATGACATTTGGCACAGTCAGGAACCGAACCAGCAACCTTCCAAATACAAGTCCGACTCCCTAACCACTGAGCCAACTGGTACCCTTTACTTGGCAGGGCATCAGGTGGCAAGGTGTCACACTTGTAGTCTGAAGGGTTCTGGTTCGATTCCTGACAGTGCCAAAGGTTGTTGGAAATGTCAGTTAATTTTAAAGGTATTTCCCACCTGTTAAGTTTCCTCGCTCTAGGCAGAATTAGCCTTAACCCCGGTAAAATGATCTGACCGTGCATGTGCTCACCTGTGTCGCTAGCCTTGGCACCTCCACTGCTGCCCTTCATCCAGTTGAGTGAGGCCCGTGGCCCCAGCTGGATCTTCTCATCCATCTGAGGCTAAAATGGGAGAACAACAGTTAACCACATATCATGTGATGTGGGCTAATGACACATCAGGAAATTGGAGAGCTGCCTCATATATAGGGCTTATGGAATTCGGGTTAAACCGATGAAACACATTAATAATATTTCCATTAATGGTATTGATATAATCACACTGATTTTTATTATTTCACACTAGTATGTATCAAATATCAAAATTGACTTACAAGATAATTTATTTCAACATGTTTCAATCAAAATAATTATTTTCAAAATACTGTAGGTAGGGTAGGGTACAGTCAAACATGCGTCACGTGGGACAGAGAGTCGTGCAGAACAAGTAATGATGGCTAGCTGGTTAGGTATTTGGCTGACAGTTCCAGGGAACTGGGGAAAAGTGAAAATGCAAAAGCATGCCAAAACACCAGTTTACAATATTAGGCTTACAGTAGCTAACACAAATCACTAGTTTAACAATTAATGTATCAAATTTTTGTTATAAAAATTGAAGGCGCCAAAAAACAAATTTTAATGTATCCAAGTAACAGATGGAAAATGAATAAAGCCAGAATTTGAAAATAAATAAAACCTGAAAACCGGAGGCCCTACTCATATACCACTAACACAGAAAACTGTCAGGATGTTATGAATCTTTCCCCCAGCAGAGGGAGCCATGCCCCACATAGTTGTAACCAAACTCTAGAAGATGAACCTGTTTTACTTTTCTACTAACCTCATTCCAAGGCTATATTACACAGTGCACACAGGTCTGGAACAACAACCACTAACAGAAATGACTGTATTATCCGTATTATCCTTTAGTAGTGTCATTAATGAGTAAAATGTTTATGACCTTCAGATTTTTGAAAATCATAATGCTGCAAGATGCTGGCCCAATCGATTGACGTCTTTACAGGATCATATCACTTCTAGAGCCAGACACTTCATTATATAAAGGAGAAGCGAATAGAGTACATCACCTTGCTGCAAATACAAATTATTTCCTAGTCAACTTGACTGGTTAAATAACTAAATTAAAAATAACAATTAAACTCAGTCTGGCACTATGTTGATATTTTGGCTACTAGGGTAATTCTCTATCTTACAGTGAAGTGCCTTATTATTTTGAATTCAGAAGACTCTTGGCTACATGATGGATAAGTAAAAACAAACATTTACATTTCATTTAGTGGACACTCTTATCCAGAGCAACTTACATGAAATAGAGTGACATCCCCCTTGAACAACTAAGAGTAAAGTGCCTTGCTCAAGGACACAATTAAATTTGGCACAGTCAGGAATCAAACCAACAAACTTGTGAACAGGTCAGACCTCCATAACAGCTGAGCCAACTGACGCCCCCTTTTGAGACACTGATTTTTATGCATAATGTCATATATTATGGAGGACCAAGTCTGCCAAAATAATAAATAAATAAATATATGCATCAATATTTATACATAAAAAATACATAAAGATATAAAATTATACATATATTAATCAATATTATTTACCTATTTATTTCCGTGATTATTTATTTTTGTATTTATTTATTTCATATTAATTTATTTCCATATTCTTTTATTTCTGTATTTATTTATTTACATATATATTTATTTCTTTATTTCCACATCCTTAAGCTAATGAGGAGGCTTTCAATCAAAGTATATCACGGTTTCACCTTTTTCCCATTGGTTGATCGGTATCAAAGTGTGAAGATCGACTTTACATGCCTAGATTACTACGTTAGTAGGCTTCATATAGTCTCTTGCCAGAGATTTGAGTCTTGGCTAACCTAGGTAAAAATGCTAGCTTTGATTATTATTTTATTATTACATTTTTCGCGTGGAGGGTCTGGCTAAATGTATATTGCAGTAATCAGCATCTAACGACACAGAAGTTGACCCTGCAGTGTAGGAATTTGGGTAACGTGTGATCATTGTCTTAATTTTTCGATATACGATTCCGTTAATACCGGAGCAGTCGGACGCTCTTCTCGTTGTAGCCTACCCATTTCCTCAATAAATAGAACTGCAAGTGCAATGTTCTGTTGTCGTGAAAACACACGCACAAAAACACACACAGAAACTAAGATCGCAGGAGCGAGAGAGCAAGCTACGGTAGTCAACGGAGCACAACAGGTGACACCGAAGCCACAAAAAAACACAACTAAGTCAGCACAGTTAGTAGGATTGTCTGTTTGTGACATTGCATCTCTTTCTACGGTTGGTGAAAAAATCCTTTATCCTACAGAATCTTTTATCCTTAATCCTACGTTCACAATCTGTTTCTGTCATAGACCGTATATATGGTTGTTATCTCCCGCTCTTGGCTTGCTTGCTATGGCTGAACGATTAAGTCCCGCCCTCTCATTAGCTTAAGGATGTGGAAATACAGAAATAAAAGACTATGGAAATAAATGAATATGAAAATAAATAAATACAGAAATAAATTATCACAGATATAAATAAATGAATAGGGAAATAATATTGATTAATAAATTGTATATTTCTATGTATATTTTTATTTATAAATATTTTATTAATGCAGATATTCATTTATTTCTTGTTTTGGCAGACTTGGTCCTCCATAATATAGAGGCAAATAAATATTTTTGTTATCATGGAATACATGAACCATAATATAAATATCTGTAAAATCCATATTGACATGTCCCCAGGTCTTGAAAACCAGTTTTAGGGGGACATACAAATTGGTAAATAAAACATAGTTATATAAATATAACAAGTACATATTTTCACTAATTCCCCTATAAGTGTTTTCATAAACCTAACCATTACCATACCCAAAATTACCTGTTTTAGTGCTGGATGATATCCCACCTCAGTCCAGAGATGTTATTTTATTATAATCTTCAATGCTAAGCTGTAAAACCTCAGATCTATATTAAAATAATTTAGTGTGACATGACTAATGTTAACATGCATATACTCTATATTTTCATGTAATACACCATGTGGGTAGTCCAGAATAAAACCTTAGCAAGTTTAATAACATATTTGTATTATTATTATTTGGACTAATATATTATCGCTGTATGCACACAAAGTATGTATATGTATACATAAAGCTCCATTAAAACAAGGCTATTGGCCATCCACATTCACCCCATTTTGGTTAAAGGCCAATAGGCTGTTCTGTTTCAAATTGAAAAAAAATACTACAATCAACTAACATAAATAGCCTTCTAAACAATACCAATTGAATACTCAAATGAATGTCACCATTTTGGCAATTCCATTAGTAATCTAAGAAAAATCTACAATCTTTGCCTCAGTTGGCATGTCCAAATCTGTTTCCCACAAAATGAAACCTAAAGTGAAATGAAACCTAAAACATGTCATGTTCCTTTCCTGTCTGTTCTGTTTTAGAAAAAACAACAAAAAATAGAGCTATGCACGTTTGGCTTTCAATGTATTTGGCGATTTTCTGAGGTTCCTATTCCTGTTTTAATTTTTATACTGTACTTTGTCTTGTAAAATCTGTGTAACTACAAAAATCAATCTCCATACACTGAAATTTGTTGCCCTATCTGTACAAATTCTTGTTTAATCTGAAGACCTGCACACTGTATTCCTGTTTTTATTATTTTTACTCAGTACTATGTCTTGTAATGTATGTGTAACTTTAACGTCTTCTGCACCTCAATGCTTTTATCTTGGCCAGGTCACTGTTTCAAATGAGAATCTGTTCTCAACGTGCTTACCTGGTTAAATAAAAGTTAAATAAAAAATAAAAAGCTAGTTTCTAGCATCTACCATTCTGGAGCTTTTAAAGACACATTCCAACGGTGCTCTCCACTATTCACCCACACAAATGGGTGATATCCCTTCTAATTCAAATCTTTTGGTATTTTTCAAATCGACCACCAACTCACAGAAAAAACTGCTTTAGTCAAACCAGCGAACCAGTGGCCATCTTTGGAAGTACAACAGGCACTGAGAAGTGGGAAACATGACCAGCAAAACGATGATGGAGTGTTTAGAGGTCTGGAGTGCACCAACATTAAGTTGAGCTGTGCACAATAATTAAATCCCATTCAAACTCATTTCATAGTTGTTCTGTGGGTAAGTAACAACATTTATGTTTTACTTCAGTGTTTCTACATAGCTAAGGTTAATCACCAAAAAAGTATGTATATTAGAAAAGTTACCCCACCCTATAGAGTAATATGTACACACATACATAAATCACCCACAGATTTTCAATGATATTCAGGTCTGGGGACTGGGATGGCCATTCCAGAACATTGTACTTGTTCCTCTGCATAAATGCCAGAGTAGATTTTGAGCAGTGTTTTGGGTTGCTGTCTTGTTGAAATATTCAGCACTGGCATAAGGTCAACTTTGTGACTTATTCCTCTACAGTATTCTCAAGTATCTGCTGATATTGAGTGGAATTCATGCGATCCTCAACTTTAACAAGATTCCCAGTACCGGCACTGGCCACACAGCCCCACAGCATGATGGAACCTCCACAAATTCTACTGTCGGTAGCAAGTGTATGTCTTGGAACGCTGTGTTCTTTTGCAGCCATGCATAACGCCCCTTGTTATGACCAAATAACTCCATCTTTTTTTCATCAGTCCACAGCACCTTCTTCCAAACTGAAGCTTGCTTGTCCAAATGTGCGTTTGTATACCTCAAGCGACTCTGTTTGTGGCGTGTGTGCAGAAAAGGCATGTTTTGTTTCACACTCCTGTACAGCTTCTCCTTGTGTAGTGTGCTGAATTTCTGAATGATGCACAATGACACAATGACACAATCTTCAGCAAGATGATGTTGTAGGTTTTTGGATGTGGTCTGTGGGCTGTTTTTGTCCATTTTCTCCATCCTTCGTCTCTGCGTTTCCGATATTTTACTTTGCCTGCCACTTCTGGCCTTAACAAGAACTGTGCCTGTGGTCTTTAATTTCCTGACTATGTTCCTCACAGTAGACACTGACAGCTTAAATCTCTGCAATACCATTTTGTAGCCTTCCCCTAAACCATAATGTTGAACAATATTTGTTTTCAAGTTATTTGAGAGTTGTTTTGAGGCCCCTATGTTGCCACTCTTCAGAGGAGAGTCAAAGAGAACAACAACTTGCAATTGGCCACCTTAAATACATTTTCTCATGATTGGATGCACCTGTCAATGAAGTTCTAGGCTTAATGAGCTCACCAAACCAATTGTGTGTTCTAATTAATCAGTGCTAGGTAGTTACACATATTCAAATCAACAAAAAGAGTCCCCAAATTTATGCACCTGTCTAATTTCATTTTGATGCATATTGCACATTTTCTGTTAGTCCAATGACCCTCATTTCACTACTGAAATATTACTGTGTCCTTTTAGTTGTTTGATAGATCCTAATGAAATTGCTGATTACACACACACACACACACACACACACACACACACACACACACACACACACACACACACACACACACACACACTTTCCAATACTATAACGTTAGAGAAGAATTCGTCGGTAATTATCAGTATCTCCGCTTGTTGAAAATGAGAGTGCGAGTAAATATCACAGTGACCATAAATGTCCAAGGGGTGTAATTTTAAACGGAGAACGCATTGCCGATGAAAACAGACAGTATATTTCACTACTCCTCATCATCTATTTTCCAATCTTTCAAAACAATGGGCCATGTCAACCACTATGCCAACCGTTATTTTACGTTGGACTTTACACCTACTAAGAGCAAGGTGTAAGATTTAAGTTGTAACCTATGCCTATGTTGGAATTATTTCAGCTGGTGCAACCCTTAAAATGTTAGTAGTGCGTAAACTTAAACCTAAATTCAAACTAGGCTACGTCTGAACTTACGGACAGCTGGTGCAACAGGCTGCAGTAAACCTTCACGGTTCTCCAGCCATAAAAGCAGGTTAGGTCTGAAGGTGTTTTAAAGGCTGACCTTGGATATCTTAGGGATCTTGGTGGGGTCGATGGTTCTGCTGTTCTTGGTCATCGGCACGGTGTTCCAGGTCTCCTCCCTCTGCTGCACACGCTGCTGTTCTCTTTGCTGTTGCTCTGGAGGACAGGACACACACATGGCTTTACAAAACGTCAAGAACCACCACGTATACTGGGACGACACAGAGGTGAGAAGACAGCTGGTAAAGAACAGAACAGAATCTAAATCATCCCTAACAATGTCGATTTTGAAGGAAAATACGCCTCAAGCCTAGCCTGGAAAAATCCAGACCCAAATCCGGTGGAGATATGGGTCTGGGATCTAGTAATGAAAATGACCCAGCTCGAGGGGCGGCACCAAGTATGCATTTGAAAATCTCACTCTACGCAATTGGATATAACTACGACCTATCACCAGTGGTTTTTCGCTAAGAACCTATGGCGGAGCTAACTAGTAGATTAAACTGCAAAACAGCAAAAACGTCCTACCTAAAAAGGAACAAGTCGAGCACCGTCTTCTGTCCCTCTTTTAGACAAAAAGCCAAGTCTAACTCGTTAATTGTAGTGGCGAAAGCCGTTTTAAACAACTGGTGTTATTGCGATCTTACAATGTTTACTAATGACTTCGAGGTCGCAGCGCTGTCGTCATCTGTTTAACACGCTTCTGGCACCCCTATATCAGATACACCGATGTGATTGGTGCAGCTCAGATACAAGGGAAGAGTTAATGAGCAGAATAACTCGGTGCCAGAGTAACTTGCTGAGCAAATTCAAACTGTGCTCTCGCGAGAACTCTGGATTTCCAGGGTACCTCAAGCCCTTAAGGTGCCATAAAGGAATTTCCACTAGTAGACACTTTCTTAAATAAATCTTTTAGTATAATTTGATGATTTGGATTGGCAGGGCAGCAGGAAGCAGCGAGAGACAGACAGACAGGAAGAACACTTAAAAACCTGGTTGTGTTTCTAGATTCAGCCTTAAGACTCTTCATCTTGTTTTTACCCCCTGGTCAACTGAATGTTTAAGTATCTTACTGAACAACGTAGTATTCTTTTATGCACATTTCCTCCACCCCTGTGTGTGAGTCTGCAGGCTATGAGAGGATGGCAGTGTGGGTAATCCTTAAAGATGATCTGGCCCGTGGGCCCTGCTGACCTGGCCTTCTTTTGGTGTCCTTGGAGAGCAGCTGCTGGTGCACCTTCCTCTGTTCCTCCTGCTCCTCAATCTTGGCCTCTTTGTGGATCTGCTCAATAGTCTTGGGGCCTTGGTCAGCTCTCCTGGACACCCAGTCATGCTGGGTGAAAAGACAAGTTACACAGAGACTCAAATCGAGACACAATCTACCTACAAATCTCTTCATAGCCTACAGTCCAGTAGCCCTACCAGCGCAGCGCTACCATGGGAAAGCAATCTGTCAGTCTTAGCTCAAATCTAACTGATTAGTTTGTTATTCTTTTCCACCACTGGTGATGCACAGAAAACACCCAACCACCCACTGACCACGCACACACTTACCAATCTGAGATCTATCACATCCTGCAGCATAAAACGTATCCGAGACGATGTCTTGCGCTCCTTGACAATCTTCTCCATTTGATTAAAATACTGGTCCATTCGAGGCTGTGGCAGGAAAGAGATGCAGTTTGAGGATGAATGAATACAACATGTTGACTAATCACAGCAGTGGGGAGGCCAGACATTCATTTCAATCCAATTCCTACCATAGTACAATCATGTTTATGTAGCTGTGCCAAGACTTAACTGAGCACTTTGGGAGCAGTAACAACAAAAGCCTTTTCATGGCCTGTAAAACAAACCTGTTACATGTGATTGACTGGGTCTGGGAAAAGTGTACCAGATATACACATCAGGTTCTAAAAAATGAGGCCCACAGAGTGTTAAAAGTCAGACAGAGGACACAGATGTGTCTCGGTGGCTTTGGCCAGCAGCAGTTTAAATCAAGCCAGACATACTCCAACTAAAGCTCAGACAATTCCACATGCGAACGGCAGGGTGTGTTTCTCCTCCTTGTCACAGCTCACCTTGGCCTTCTCAAAGTCCAGGTCCTTGCCGATGGTTGTGAGCAGCCTGCACAGGCACTCCAGCGATTCCTCATCGTGATTCTTCAGCAGCTTGACCACACAGTCGTGCATGATGGCCTCAGTCAGCATCTTGAGTTTGAACAGTTCCCCGATGAACTTGATGTTCCCTATTGAGCGCCGGCGGGCTTTATCCTTGGCCTCCTCCAGCTCAAACCGTAGTCTCTCCTGGTCACTGGACTGCAGGTGGTAATTCACATTTACATTTTAGTCATTTATTCAAAGCAGCACACATTTCATTTACATTTTAGTCATTTATTCAAAGCAGCACACATTTCATTTACATTTTAGTCATTTAACTAGACTCTTATCTAGAGTGACTCACAGTGACAGGGATATTCCCCTGGGGAAACAGAGGGTACACTACAACAAATCCTGTCTTAAGAATCTTGTTCCATTGGCAAAAAAGTATTTATTTTGTATTCAGGTCAAAAAATCTAACCCACCTTAAAATAAGATTTTTTAATATTTAAGCTATATTTGTATTAGATAATATCACTTGTTGTCAGTAGATATGCCCTGAAAATCAGTGTAATTTTTCTTGTTCCATTGGCAAATTATTATCCTTATTACAAGCAAGAAATACCTGTATTCATAGTTAGTTTTACTTATTTTTGTAGTGTCATTTTTTTGCAGTGGTCTTGCCCAAGAAAAACGTAATTTGTCACAGTCGGGGATTGAACCAGCAACCTTCCAATTGCAATCCCTAACCACTGAGCCATCTGACTCATACATTAGTGATTAACTGTAAATGTTAATTGATTTTACAAATAATGAGCCAAGTGGAAGTCAAATTTGAAATTGACCAAAGGTGAACTGTGTGAACAGCTCTTCATCAGAAATGCAATGAGATGTTTAGTGACCAGACAGAGCCAGCACACCTGTTTATCGTCCCTCTAGAAAACTTAACACCTCACACAATGTGGCACCAGAGTTGTGCCCTCTCTGTGTCTCTACACCATGAGTGTTTGAGGTTGTAGGCACCTGTGCAGAGTCGAGTTCCTTCTGTTTCCTCTCAAATACGACATCGTCCACCTTGTCCCGCTCAAACTCCTTCTGGCAGCGGTTGAGCAGCAGTTTACGGAAGTTGACAGTGGTGCTGGGTTTGTCCGTCATGGGCACTTTGAGCTGGACAGTAACAGAGGCATGCAGCAATTTGGGGGCAGACGAAAAACAGAAGAGAGTTGAGTTCATCTTTGTTTAGTATTGACTAGTAGATGAGGTGTAAAAACAGATTAAAGGGCCCAGAAATACATTTAAGCACATGTTGCTGAATATAGAGGAATACTAGAGAATCTCTGCCAGGACAGATTATATTTTGAGCAGGCTATCAGCATTCAGATTAACAGATGACTGTCTGGACCAGCTGAGGCGTACCGTGGCCAGGCAGCGACACATGTTCCCATAGGCCACAGAAAAGCCAGGCTCGTCGATGGCCTTCTCAAAGACCAGGTCGATGACGCCCTTGAGGCGCTCCTCTGTGTCGATGGTGAGGTCTGTCACCTGCTTCATCAGCTGGTTAAACATCTGAGGCGTCAGTTTGTTCAGGATGCTGCGCACCTTCCGGAAGAGCTCCTGAAACAACATAATTTAAGGAAAAACGTCCACTTTACCTCACAGCAGTTTGAGCTTAGAATAGTGTAAAGTTGATGGTTGGTGTGATTTGATTTGATTCTGTGTCAGACAGAAGGCACAGCTCCTCCTACCTGTGTTGTAACAACCTCAGGGTCATCTGATGGCCCAGCCCTCTTCATGCCAGGTTTCCAGGCATTCTCGGCCTTCTTCAGCTGCACCTCATCATTCGCTGACACGTTCAGGATTATTTTTCTTGGTGGAGGTCGCCGGGCACTCCCCCCCATGTTCATCATCTGCTGGAGGAGAGAAAAGAGACAGGTCACTTACCAGAGACTACCAGAGACTACACATCGCCAAGACCAGAGTTACATAATAGTTGTCTGGTGAACACCAACTTCCCTTAAACACAACTTTGGGAAAACACAGAAGAGCTGCAGTCTATTCCCCACAATTCCTCACTGTAACCACTGTTCCATCCAATCATTTTTGAATGGATGCATAATAACATGGCTGACGGAAACAGGACATGCTTAAAACATTTTACAAATTTTGAAAGATAATTTTTTTTTCAACATGGTTGGATCATTTTGTGCCTTTTCTATTTAATTGAAAGAGGCAGTAGAAATGGTTAAATGTACAATATTTTTTTTAAAGATTACTATGGTAATGTTGCAATATATATTTTAAATACATCCTTTAAGAGAAGCTTAACGTGGTGTTGCCACTGACCTGAGATGTAAATTTCAGTCCCTAAAATTCAAAACAAAATTTTCTTGGAGTGGTAGCAACATTTTAGCAGGTAAACGCTACATTGCTTTGATGAGTGTGTGTGGATGGGTGGTGAGTGTGCGGATGGGTGATGAGTGTGTGT
>JACXGM010008712.1:0-28548 GCA_016801145.1 Umbra pygmaea | reverse complement strand
CCAGTCACATTTAGGATAGACTTTAAAGTATTATTACTGGTATATAAATCACTCAATGGCCTAGGACCTAAATACATTGCAGATATGCTCATTGAATATAATCCCAACAGACCACTCAGATCATCAGGATTACATCAGCTAGAGATACCAAGGATTCAGACAAAACGCGGAGAATCTGCTTTTAGCTACTATGCCAGCCCCAGCTGGAACCAGCTCCCAGAGGAAATCAGATGTGCTCCAACAGTAGTCACCTTTAAATCCAGACTCAAAACACATCTGTTTAGCTACGCTTTTACTGAATGAACTCTGTGCTAAGTCCGAACTGATTGCACTATATTTTATATGTTAGTTTAATCTGTTTTATTTCTTAAACTGTACTATTTTTCTAACTGTTTTTCACTTTTATTTTAAATGCTTTAATTTTATCTGTTTTAAATTTTTGTGTTTTCCTGTTTATGTAAAGCACATTGAATTGCCATTGTGTATGAAATGTGCTATATAAATAAACTTGCCTTGCCTTGCCTTGCCTCTGTGGACATCAAAGCGTGGGGAGGTGCCTTTGGATAGGAAAATGCTACTGTTTGTGTTTTTGTAGAGCGTGTGAATCAAATTTTGGAAATTGTGTCCAAATCCAAAATGGGAAAGAGCCTAAAAGAGGAAGGGATATTCAACCGTATCAAAGGCTTTGTAAAAGTCTAAAAATAATATGATTGCTTTATCATCAATAAACTCGGCATAATCTAAGATATCTAAAACAAGGCTAATGTTGTTGGAAATGTGCCTTCCCTTCATAAATCGGCTTTGGGTAAGAGATGTGATTTCATTCAGACAAGGTTTTAGTTTTTGGGCATAAATTGAGGCAAGCAGTTTATAATCAGAATTTAACAGTGTTATTGGACACCAATTATCTAACAAGAGAAGGTCCTTATTTGGCTTAGGAATTAGAGTAATGAGCCCTTGTTTCATGGAAGAGGATAGCTCCCCATTAGAAGCACATTCTTTAAAGACCTCCAATATTAGAAGTTTTATATCCTCCCAAAATCTTCTGTAAAATTCGAAGGGCAGGCCATCAGGTCCTGGAGATCTGTTCAGAGGAGATTTCTTAATGACTACATCTAGATCTTCTAATGAAATAGGGCCATCACATCTTTTCCTATTTCCCCCACTAATTTTAGGTATAAAGGAGCTAACTTTATAAAAAAAATGCTTAGACGAGTCAGAGTCAAAGTGAGAAGAGTAAAGTTTCCGATAAAATTTGGTGACATGAGTAGAAACCACTTTCTCATCTGAGGTGCATGTATTATTAATGTAAAGCAAAGAAATTTTTTTTGTCTCACTGCATTTTTTCTCCACAATAAAAAAGTATGCAGTGTTTTTGTGAAAGCGACATATTAGCTCTTCCTCTGTGGTAAATCAACTTCCGATGGGGGAGATGCCGCTGGGGCTCAGGAGGCAGCAGCTACTGGTGAATTACTGGATTAATCTCCAGGGTCATGGGGAGTCTCACCCAGCAAAGAGGGTGCTTCAAGCGTGCTGGGAACATGGGCAGGGCCAGCCTGTGAGTTTGGGATGGGTAGGACATGCATGGGCAAGGCAGTTAGGTAATGGGGAAATGGAATTTAGTCCCACAGTGGCTATACCTCAGAGTCCAGCGTGGATGTTGCCATTCCCTGTGGTGGACCTGCATGTGTTGGAGTTAATCCATGGTGATAGGGAGGGGAGATCCAGGCCATTCAAGCAGGTTGAGGTCGGTATGTGCGTACACACGGATGGGGCGAAAGATCCCAGCTCAGGGCGGACGGGGCAGCGTTTATTGAGGAGGCCAGTGGTAGAAGAGTCTTGAGGCGGCTGTCAGATCTGGCCGTGTTCACGGCAGTGTTGATTGCAGTGCTGTTGGCTTTGCATTGGGTGGAGGAAAGTGTACAGGGAAATGTGGTAATTTTCCCAGACTCGTGTGTTGTTTTGGAAAGCTTGCTAGCATGTAGCTCCCGCAGCATGCAGGACCTGGTTTTGGAGGTGCTGGTGACTCTTGGTCGGGTGGTGTGGAAAGGGTAAATAAGTATTGCCTGGGTGCTGGTGCATGTGGGAGTGGTGGGAAATGAGGCAGCTGAAAGTCTAGCGAAGAAGGCCCTAGTGAGAAGGAGGTCACTATGGTGGTGAAGTTGAGTAAAGGGGAGGTAAAGAGTTTGGTTTGGGCGAAGGTTTTGGAAAAATGGCAGGAGCAGTGGGATAGGGGGTTTATCTCCACCACCTCCAGAGGAAGGTTGGGGGGAGGTGAGAGCTAGGGGGTGGAAGGAGGCCATCTACACTAGGCTTAGAATAGGGCACTGTAGATTGAATGGCTCACTGTTTAGAATTGGGAAACACCCTACAGGCAGGTGTGATTATTGTGAGGCAGAGTAGACTGTGAAGCATGTGTTGATTCAGTGTGGGCACTATGTGAGGGAGAGGGGGTGTATGGGGGACAGGTTGAGGGAGGCTGGTATCCAAGGGCTTACTATGGAGCACTTGCTTGGGGGACGGAGGGAGGTGTTTGTTTTAACATATTGTTCTCTTTTTTGAGGGCCACAGGGTTGGGTGGCCGGATATAGGTTGGGCCTGTCTCTGGCCCACACTCCAGTACAGTAGGTGGCGGTAATGCACCATTTCAGTTAAAAGCCAACCGCGGTAAAACGTCAACGAAGAAGAAATTAACTTCCGGTTCTGGTGCCGTACGGCAAAGCACCACACAAGTTGGGTTAAGCTGGATTCACACAAGGCGGTAGCTTTTCATCCGGAAGTCGAGGCTTGAATGTAGCGATTCAGATGCTACCAGGCTATCAGCTCACGTTAGCATTCCATTCATTCCTATGAGTTTAGGGGTCACTTTGACAGCGAATAAATTGAAATCGGAAGCGTTTAAATACTCTATTTCTCCATTGTTTTTTTCTAAAGAAACAGGACTATGGATAAAAAGTTCCAATACCTTGTACCTCACGTTATGGCCCCGTATCAGCAGTTTTTGTAAACGTATGCTAGTTCCTGTCTAATAACCACGTGACTTCCTGTCGCACAGTAGAGAAATTACCGTATATTCCAGTAGATGCTCGCAGACAATCGGTGGGACATGGAGGCATACAGTCAAGGGAGAAGCCCATCGGAACAAAATTTTTCTATTTCTACTATGGTCTCAAGTCTCTACATGAGCAAGATTCGGGAATGCTGTCTTTGCAAATGGGAGCAGATTGTTCAGGCGCGTCTAACATAAAAATTACCGCTTTCAGAGACGTTGCTCACATCACATCTACGTCATCACGCTCAGCTGAGGCTGCGCAGTATGCTCGGCTATCATTTTAAAAAGTTGTTCAATTGGGCTTCAAGCTCTCTCCGTTGAAATGAATGAGATCATTCCATCCTGTTATTAATACATCCATGGATTCACACCAGGTTCGGCAAAATAGTTGCATTGCGGCATTCACATTTTGCCGGTTCCGGTAGATTTGCCGCAGCGGTGCGTATTGCTTCCTATTGAAATGAGGATCAAAAGAGCAGTGCAATACAAGGCCCTATGCTGCAAGGTCAGTCTTCCTTATACTTGTCTTAAAGACATGTTGTAAAACCGAACTCAAATACTAATAATCTGGATAAAACCACGAGACCAAACAGTGAAACCCACTTTAGGTGTAGGCATGACAATTTACCACAGGTGTCAAACCAGTATCAGAGAGCAGTGTCTGCCAGTTTTTGTTCTTACCTTGTTCGTGTCTGATTCAATTAATTGCTTAAGATCTCCCATCAACTGGCAGCCTAGGTCTTAACCGGGCTCTAATCCAATGTTATGGCCAAAAACTAGCATACACTAGGCACTCTGTGGAGTGGAACTGGTTTGACCTAGGATTTATAAAAATGTAAACTTCACTATTGCCATTTCTGAACCCGTCTATCCAAGCCCCTACAGTACACTAATATGTATGCGTAATGTAATGCTAGACAGTGCTGATCTTATAATTGAGTAATCTAGACTACTACATACAAGTAACTATGATCACAAATCTAATGCAAAAGCATAGGAATTAGTTTTATATTGGGGGTCAGATTTCACAGTTATTACTTGGGGTGAATGGGTCACATTACCTGCTTCTAATAAGGCAGGGGTAACAGACTAAATTCTAACTCCCAACATCATCCTTCATAATTAATCCCTCCAGTCAAAGACAACCACAACTGTTTCAAAACAATCAGCCAATCAGTTTATTGACAGATTACAACACTGCTCAACACCAGTGATGGACAGCAGTTAGGACCAATCAGCATTGGCACCACCCCACTCAGAAGCCTGGGCAGTAGGTGCAGCTGACCAATCCTCAGTGGCTGGCTGGGCACTCCAGTCCTCTGTAGGACAAAAAGCAGCAGTTAGTATATGAATCAAAGCATTTACTCTACAGACAGTTCCTTGATAAAGTTGTTTCTCCCGACAGGTTCCACCGTGAGGGTTCAGCCTTCACTACAGGTTTATGAGTGAACTACTCTACCCCTCTGTGTTCATCATATAGGACATTTCATTTCATGTCCTAGATGGGCAAAAAAGGGGCGGTACTGTTCAATTTCAGCAGAACTTACCGGCAAAGCCTTCAGCAGCAGCTGGGGCCTTGGAGGGGGCAGCGGCTGAAAAGAAGAATTAAATAAGTTTCAGTCCAACGTAGTCGGGTGTTCATTCTGGGCAAATATAGAATGTACTGTCCACCTTTACATGTGGCCTCCACTCCTGTGTATTCATTGCTTACCCTCCATGAATGTCTTACCCTCAATGCCAGCAGGGAACTGTTGGATAGGCACAGAGGGCACAGCTACTCCCTCGGACCAGTCAGCCACCTCCGGCTGGGCGAAGTCTGCAGCAGGGGCAGTCCACTCACCCTGGAACTCCTCTTTGCCAACAGCCTTCTCAGCTGCCGCCTGCTCCTCCTTCTCGATCTGAAAAAGAATGATGGAAGTCAGGGATTTGACATTACCAAAGCATAAAAAACTATAAAACGCAGCCAGTTTGCGAAGTTGTTCAATCACTGATTGAGATAGATCAGTTACGGTTTCAGGCTGCCATCTCACCCACAGTGATCATCTTACTATTCCCTTTCTACGACAACTCACACAGTCACTGACCGGACAGAATAAGTGCTTTTAGAAGGGAATGTGCACAAGGTCATCTAGAGGCACATGTATTGCAGGCTTTTGATCAAGCTCAGCTTTGAACCACCTGATTCATGAATCACCATGAATATTTGCTAAGTTGAATAAGGCGCATCAATGAGAGGCTGGAACCAAAAACCTTGAACAATCCAAGCACATTACTACAGTTTAAAGCAGACCCGGGCAATTATTTTTGCTTGAGGGCCACATTGAGCTTTTGAAACCAAGCGAAGGGCCGCATTTAATAGCGATGCATGAAAAATAAGAAATGTTATTTCATTAAATTAATCCCGCCCCCCACACAGTTACATGCGTATACTACAGAAAATATATATTTTGTTTTGTAACACCATTTCCTTGTTTGACTTCTCTGAATTGAATCATTACTGTTTGTTTCAAGTCTATTTAGCGTATCTCCGGCTGTCATTATCCACATGGACGAACCACTCCTCATTATTTGCATTGGCATTATTTTATCAGTGGAACCCCCTATTTCAAATCATATTGGTACCCTGTTGGTATTGTGGAGGATGATGTCCTACATCATTTCAGAGTTGCTATTCTGTAATTTTCACTTCCTAATTTCTGTAATGTGTTTAGTAAAAAAGCGAAAGTCAAAACATGACCAACTTTGAAGCGTGTTAACTCCGACTCTTATAAACCCACACGGATCAGCCACCACTCACATTCTTTTCGGCTGATCTTTCAAACGGTACCAAGCTTTAGTTGCTAGCATGTACAATTGCGTTATAATCGCGATAAATCTTGCTTAACGCTCTAGAGCGTCGGGAGACTGGAGTGTTTTAAAACGCCTCGCGGGCCAGATCAAAGGACCAGGCGGGCCGCATCTGGCCTGTGGGCCGTAGTTTGCCTACCCCTGGTTTAAAGGCACAGGACAAACATTGTGTGACATGTAGTTTACCTCCTCAGGATCTCTGTAGAAATACAGATCAGGCATGACCTCCCAAGGGTGTTCCCTGGAAATGGTGCCCCTCATCCGCAGCACCTCCCTGGCCAACATCCACCACATCAGACCCACAGAGTGATGACCCTGGATGAACACAGACAACCAGTTACACCATATTTTTAGACAAATTTTTAATCTGGAGCATCAAACTTCTTCGATGCTTTTGATTTTCCGCAGTCTGCTCCGCCATACTCCTAGTTGCCTACTCCCTTCGCAACGTTTGCTCCCCTCTTCAGCTCGGGTAAACTAATCATTGCTGGTTGACAAAACATGTCACTATTGGTGCACCAGTGCGGGAATGTTGCCACAGATACCAAATAAAAAATAAACTGTATACTGCAAATTACAGAGCGATTGACCTGGCACTTATTGATGACTACATATATGGTTTTGAACAGCTGTACATTGTGTTTACCTTGTTGTTGCAGGGGATGGCAACATCCACATATCTGAGTGGGGAGTCAGTGTTGCACAGGGCAATGGTAGGGATGTTAACGTAGGACGCCTCAGTCAGAGGCTGGTGGTCAGCACGAGGGTCAGTCACAATCAGGAGGCGGGGTTCACGGAAAGCAGCCTGGATCTGATTGGTGAAGGTCCCAGGGGTGAAACGACCATGGAAGGTGGTCGACCCAGTGGCAGAGGCAAACTTCAGCACAGCCCTCTGATTGGAAGAGAACAGGGTCACAATTAGGGTGATTAGTAGTGAACCAGGAAGTGACTCCAAAAGCAACAGGTCATTAACTGGTTGTGGCTTAGGTCACTATCAAACGCCAGTCATGGGGCATCAGCCCTACTGATGTTAGCGAAAACCCGTCCGGATTATTCTGGCACACTTCCGACACCTGAACACCAACATTGGACAGTGCCAGGCTTTAATGGTATGCTGTTAAACTAGTCACTCTGACAAAAGTTTACAAATTAGTTCCAATAAAAAATGCCCTGACTTCAGATAAATGTGTCTGGTGAGAATTCTAGCATAGATCAGGTAATTCAAAACCTCACCTGTCCAGTGTTCCTAGAGGAGATGACACACACATCAGCTGGGTTCTCAATGGCCACAATAGCACGTGCCGCCAGCAGCAGCTTCTCCCAAGTCTTCTTCAGGTTGATGATGTACACACCTGACAAGAGGACAAACTACATGTTCACTGATGAGCATTTAACATCCAAAACCCACACAAAGATGAGCATGACTTCCACAACGCTAAAGACCCATTAGAGATTAAATTATATAATATTTACAATAGTTGTTCAATCACTGATTGAGATTGGTCAGTTACAGTTTCAGGCTGCCATCTCACCCACAATGATAGATAATCTTACTATTCCCTTCTACGACAACTCACACAGTCACTGATCGGACAGAGCAAGTGCTTTTTTAGAAAGGGAATGCGAGAACATGAACAATTAGCCAATTCAGAATAATTACATGGTGTGCAGGCTTTTGTTCCCACCCAGCACTAACCCCTCTCAGTATATCATGGTCCGTGGGAGGGCTGGAATAAAAACATGCACAACATTAAAACTCAAATCAGGAACTCTGATACTTCAGATCAAACTGACACAGAAACCTTAATTTACCATCACTCTTCCTCTTGTAAGTATAGTGCTCCATCTGGAAATCCAGGTTGGTACCACCCAGATGGGTTCCTGCTGCCAGAAACTTCAGCACATCCTCCTCCTTCATCTGCAGCACATCCAGACCTCCGGACATCGTGACCACTTTTCCTAAGTTACGAGTTTAGTGGAAAAGCTAGCGGGAGAACAACGAAAGGGGTTAGTTAGATGTGAACACAGGTGGAACCGGTCATTGTAGGTCAAAAACTATTAGTCACTGGACCAAAGACCACAAAACCTGGTAAGATTTTATGCAGAAAACACCTGAATTTTAAGTATTAACATCACTGTGCCAGGGGCTTTATGGTTTCTGATAACATGTAACAACAACTTACACTTGACATACGACCCTCATGACTCGTTTATTTCATTAAAACTCTAATCTGGGATTTATAGAACTTGAACACCAGCTCATTACGTACGTATCTTTGATGAGGTATAACAGAAAACCTGAATAGCCCGGACCTTGTAGGGTACGAGTTTAACCATGACAGTTTCTGAACCACTTTGCTGAAGTATACGATTAGTATGTATCAATGTAGCTAAATCATGAAAAATAATCTGTTAAACATAGTACCTATTTGAAGTAATTGAGTTAACGCAACCACTTAACAGAAACCTACGCAGGGCAATGTATAGATAACGAATTAACTACAGTTGAAAAAGGCATTACTGTGCAGGGTTGGTATATTTAATCAGTTTTCGAAACAATTCTAGAAAAATTCAATTTTTTATACGTTCTACCTTGGAACTCTACAACACCGCATGCTAATACTAGCATAGGCTTCCGGCCTAGGAGGATTCTAAACACATAATTTGCTAGTCCTTCCTAGTTGTATTTTCACGGAAATAGTTCACAAATTCACCGGTCCAGAATAACTGTCCGTAAAATGGCAGAGGCAATCATTTTCGCAACTACTAACTACAGAACATTTTAATATCTCACCACGAGACAACGCCGTATGGAGTTCTGTACCTCGAGGTAAAAGAGAGAGAGACATGGGAGGGACATGTGTATATATACTGGAAAAAAACAGCCAATTGGATTCCACTTCCTCTAAAATAAAAACTCTCTGCATCATCTAAACTGTCCAGTAGGTGGTAGTGAAATACAGTGATAACCGACCACGATTTCCTAAAATTATCTGCTGCCTTTATAGTGCCATGGGATCTTTAGTGACCACAGAGTCAGGACACCCATTTAACATTCCATCCGAAAGACAACACCCTACGCAGGGCAGATGTAGCCATCACTGCCCTGGGGCATTGGGAATGATCTTTAGACCAGAGGGAAGAGTGCCCCCTACTGGCACTCCAACACCACTTCCAGCAGCATTGGTCTCCCATCCAGGGACTGTCCAGGCACAACTCTGCTTAGCTTTAGACGCAAACCCGGAGTGCAATACAGGGCTCTATGCTGCTGGCTACAAGTGATCCACATCCCCCAAGCTAACTACCTCCTTCCGGAACTGAACCCCACCCCTTTAACACTTTGTAGCTGAGAGAACTGAATACATAACACTCCTTTCCCCAAGACTAGACACCCCCTTAGTCCTTAAAACGCTTAGGACGACGAACTCTGCCTCGGCTAGGTTGCTCACATAGAAATTAAATCTAGATTAAGACGAGCCTCCATGTCAGTGATTGTCTTGTGAACACAGTGAGTGTTGATGAGGACAATACTGCAGATCACTCTTTTATGCTGATTGAGTTAGAATAACAACTGGAAGCTTTAAAAGGAGGGTGGTGCTTGAAATCTTTGTTCTTTCTCTGTCAACCATGGAAAAAAGTAATCTATAAAGCAAACAGGAAGAGTAAAGAAAATATCAATCATGGTCACCAGTAAGATATGAACTGCATTTACCTGGTCATTTTGTCTAATTAGGGATTTCCCAAAACTTGTGAACTCAACAAGTAACTGGAAAGTAACTGTACAAGCTACTTTACCCAACAATGTTCAATTCTATAAAATGTTTTGAAACTGTTGTGCATAATAATTTGAAATTGTGCATTTTGAGTTTATTTTTGACAATACTGTTTTAATTGTGTGGTTTGTTCAATGAAATTCAACTTATATCCTAACAGTTGATGACTTGAAAATTATACTGACTGTCATTTTCATTGACGGTTTAGGAAAATCAGTGTATAACATAATTTGCATAATAATTTGGAATGCGCCATGAAGCAGCACCTCTCAGTTCTACTCATGTATTATGGATTGACAAACACTCCAACAAATATAGAATAAGAGTTAGCTTAACCACATCCTGTGCCAGTCTAGAACTTACAGTTTATGGCAAGTTTATGGCACACCCTTTAATCAAACGTTAAAAAATATATACAAATAAATGAAAAACTTCTGTTCTGAGCAGAGGGCAGGGAGCTTCTCCTTGCCTACTTCTAAAAACCCACTGGAGGAAATATGTCTGTCTTTCTCATCCAATAAGTTTTCAGAAGTGAAGAGGGGAGAACACACAAAAAAATCAAAAGGCCAGGGGCTGTAGTCTTCCAAGTTTTTGTTGTGTCAAAGTGACACTGATTTGTAGAGACCAAGAGGAGAGTTAGATGCAGCTCAGGGGAAATAAAACCACAAATTACTATCACATGAACCAATGCTGTAGTTAATTGAGGAAAACATGAAATGAGACAAATAGGATTGTACAAAAGAATTGGTGTAATTTTATTAACTTAAAAACAGACAGAGCATCTGTCAGAACAAACTGACATGCACAAACCAAATATTGACTATAACACCAATGGTCATATATAAGTTAGTCAAAACACCAAGGACAACTGAAATTGATGAAGACTCATGGCAGAAATGTTAGGGCATAAAAAACAAAATCAAATGTGGTTGAACTCAGAGACAAGGGCTAGAACTCTTAATTGGCCAGAAGTGTCAGTGACTCCAGGCCTTTTGTTGCTTGAATAAATTAATGTGCGTCGCATTTTAAAGTGCATTTATTCACTGACTGAGCTGGGTCAACAGTTGAACTCGTTCCAATAATCGAGAACCATTTTATCTGGTACTTCAATTACCCTTCACTACCCTGGCATCACTCCACAACCAATAAAAAAAGCTATGTATGACATCCTTGTTTAATGTGCATCATTGTATTGAGTGAGAAACCCTGTGCCACCCATGTACCAAGAACACATCTCTCAGTAATTTCTGGTGCTAGAAGCTTCCATGGACTCCTAACAGAACATGACACTGTACAAGGAAACACCTTTTTCATCCTATGTGTGACATGGCACACTGAACGGCATGGGTTAAAAATGTATGCATGTCTATGGGGATGCAAGTAAAAAAAGAACTTCTCTCAATACTGAAGACGTAGGCCTATTTATTTATAGGAGTAGTAAGAGACAATCCAGTACCGTAACTGTGTCCCTGAAATAGACTGCGTGTGTCCCTAATAAATAGTGCGTCTTTAGCTGAATAGTATACATTAGTGAACACCTTAGCAAATTGTTTTGCAACCAAAATTAACAAGAGTTTTTACTACACATTTTAAAATCATTTTGGTGCCAAATATGTCCAGTCCACATAACAGGTACAGAAGGTGCATATGATATACATTTTGACTACTGTATCACAGTGCTACAGCCTACAATGGCTCAGAGTTACATTATCTGTCTCTGATATCGACTAGCATTTAAGTAAAGCACATCTGGTTTGACAGTGCATTTTTTAGACCTCCAATAAGCCATTTTAAGATGGCCAAAGTTGCCAGAAGTATAGCTTTTAGCTAACCACTAAAGACAACTGTGCAGTATTGAAAACAGCCATCATAAACTTTTACCATAATGCACTGCCATGTGTAATTATTTTTAGATTGTCTAATCGTCAACAGAAATTACCCTCAGTATTTAGTCAGTCCTCACAATAAGGTTGTCACACAATAGTGCTACTCATTGGAAAATGTGTTGCATGGTTCTGGCATGGAGTTGCTTTGTCCAGTCCATTAGCCTTTTAGCCAGTGGATAACTACACTGACAGAACTCAAATGGAAGTTGCTCTTTTGGGAGTGTTTAAAACATGTAGATTTATGCCACAGTCCTTCAGACAGAGTGAAAATGTGACAAACAGGCATCTGAAGGAGTCCCCCAGTCAAACTGCTGGAGAAGGTCACCTCAAAACAATACAGGGAATGTCTATAAACTTGACGTGGAAACACCCGGAAATACAGGCAGGAAAACCCACAGACCTTCCATTCCCCTCTCTTCCTTAAGAGTAGTGATCAATAAGTCTCTACACCCGTCCTATTCAAACAGGTGCCTTGTGTAAATCCATGGTAATCCCTGCTCAGTCACTCTGCTACACCTCCTCAGGACTTCAGTCCCATGCGGGCCATCAGCTGCTCGTAGACGGTCCAGGCCATGGCTGCCATCAGAGTTCTCCTCAGGGAACGAGGCACAGCCCCGCGGAAGAACCCTCTCAGACCATGTTCCTAAAGGGCAGAGAGAGTGTGTTCAATGCTGTTTCCTAATGAAGGCCTTCCTACATTCATTACAACACCTAGAATGACGAAGCATGAAAAAGCAGTTGTCTCTAAGAAAGCGGAGACTCTGCATATATCAATAATGTAGCGGTTTACCCATCCTCTGTCTCCCCCGTCTGTCTCCCTACCCTTCATATGGTTCTGTCGTTACAAATTATAAAAACACAACCCAAAAGAAACTTCCATATTGAAAAAAAATGGTTGGCAAAAAATATCATTGTCAAGTCATTGGGCTGTTAGCGCCGCTTAAACAAGCATAAACAAAAACTGTAACCTAAAACTAGTGTCGGATTTTGAGAGCTCCATATTAGTTGAGCATCACCTCTTATGCTGAATTCCGACCAAGAGTTGAGCCTCAAATTCGCTTCTATCGCGTCTAGTTGGACGCTTGAACAATTTGAATCCACTTGCTTTGAGTCCTGTTCCAAAGCGAACAGGACACATGAATAAAGCGAGCATTTGAAGTGAAATAAACACGCATTTGAGGCAAAATCAGGTGTTTGGAGGGGAGAGAGGCACGCCGGATGAGGAATGTCTTCATAGCACACTTGCCGGCAGAGGGAGCAGTACCATGGCAGCTGACAGAGTAGCATTTGAAGTCCTCCTCATGACTTCCTCACAACGGCTCTAAAGAGCACGAGTCTCCTTCTTTGATGTCCTGAATAATTCTATAGGTCTGTGCCATTTCTTTGTTCAGGTTATTACTGTAAAATAATGTCTCATATTGAAGTAAAGTTGTGATAAAATATTTGCTTTGTTGTGCATTAGAACCACACCAGGCATTTAATCATAATACAAAATAATTTATTGAGGCCAAATATATTAAATATTATTATGAACTGAAAAATGTACAATATGAACAAACTATTTCCCGCCCACAATCAGCCGTTCCTCCATGTTGAATGAATGTTGAATGAGTCCGGGCGGGATTTGTCACATCACGACTTCAGTAGTGACAGAAGCAAGCAGGCTTTGAAGTGACAGAAGCAAGCAGGCTCTTGATTGGTTAACGCGACGCAAACAGATGCCAAAGATTTTAACTCGGGCATCAGACGCGAATGCACAAAAGCACCGAATGCACAAAAGCACTTTTGCGTAACCCTGCGTTCACACCTGTTTTTGGGGAAAGCGAAATTGTACGCCTCTCCAGCTTAGAACTCGTCACTCTATGGGCGTGTCATGGGAAATGTCAATCACTTGAGTATTGGTCTAGCATATCATTTGACTTAAATAAAAACATGTTTATTTTTGTATGCGTTTCTCATTTCTTAATAGCCATGTAGCTTCTTATGTTCGATGTAGTTTAGCTGGTACACACGGCGTGATATGTTCTGATTGGTTGACGCTCCATCCCTTCAGCCAAAAAGTTCAACTATTTTCTACTTTTCCACGCCCTCTTGTCGCCTCCTCTGCTTCCCACGTATCGCTTCACGTGCACTGCTCTTGCTCATCGCTTGGCGCCTCCCAATTCGTCTTGTACCATCGAGAATACATTGAGACTCGTCATCCTGACGCCCACTAAAAATGGCAGGTGTGAACGCAGGGTAACGCATATAGCGAGCCAGACGCTCAACATGCTTCTTTCCCTCAAACTCGACGGACGAACAAGGCAAAATCGCATCCACCGCACCGCGCAAGTATATCGCACAGCGGGACCTCCAGACGCACGTAAACACATTTACATTGACTTGGAAATCACTCGCTTCAGATGTTGTAAGCCATTAATAGCTAGGAAGTAAACAATGAGACTATACTCATTGTTTTATATGCAATTTATTATGTATTAAAATCAGGTAAACACAGCACTTTTCAAACTAAAAAAGTAAAACAACTTTCTAAACGCCTGTTGAGATATCCACTCACCTACAACCTTCTCACCACCTCCCACCACCTGCTTCAAATAATACGCCAGGTAAAACATACTTTTACCACAAATACGTCAGGTAAAACATACGTTTACCACAAATATTACGCCAGGTAAAACATACTTTTACCACAAATATTACGCCAGGTAAAACATACTTTTACCACAAATATTACGCCAGGTAAAACACTAACAACAAATATTACGCCAGGTAAAACATACTTTTACCACAAATATTACGCCAGGTAAAACATACTTTTACCACAAATATTACGCCAGGTAAAACATACTTTTACCACAAATATTACGCCAGATAAAACATACTTTTACAATAAAAGCATTTAATCCTGGAATCGGTTTTAAATCCAATTAATTAAATACCAAATAGATTAAATTAATTTTAAAAAAAAGTCAGGTTTCAGCACTAGAAAATAACAACAATAGGTTGAGGAAAACCAGGACTGGTCAAACACCAGCAGCTAAAGATGCAGTCCAAAATCTTTGGCCGCTGATTATAAGTGATGCTGTTTTCCTAGAAAAGTCTTCACCATATCATGCACATGCTGTTTAAGGCCCATGTCATCCAAACCACCTGCTTTTAAACACAATTTCAAAATTAACTGAAGATTCTAATCAATGGATATGAACAACATTAAATAGCATTACACATCTAGCATTGGGAGTCTAAAAAACTATTTGTCAATTGCAAAATTCCAGACCGCATCTTTAAGCAATATTTTCCCTGGTCCAAATCAGGTAGAGAACTAAATTAATTATTCTCTGAGAGCGTCTTTTAAATCAGTGATTCTCAACTGGTTGTGTGTCAGAACCCACATTTGATAATAATTTTAGTAAAATTGTATTGCATTGTTGAGACTGCATTGCAACATTTTCTAATTGAGCGTTGCTGCCTTACGTCTAGGTCATTCTTGCAAGAAACGGTCTCAAAAGTTAGATTATTTTAGTGTAGTGGGCTAAGTCGCTGCATTGCAGGACAGTACGTCATGACAGTCAGTGGTTAGACTTTTGAAAATGCATTCTCCGGCTTTGCCCGGACCTCCAGAACGAGGTGGCGCTAATTGGCATAGCACTGGCTGGGATTTGGGTTAGAGAAGCTGAATAATCTACCTTGCCACATCGCTCTCCAGCGACTCCTTGTGTGCAGAAAATAAATAACACATTCACCAAAACCTTACCTTATAAACAAAGTGCACGGCATCCTTGGTAGTCCAGTAGGAGGGGCTGATCTGGATATGAGTCTTAACCACATCAGCCGGCTGGGTGACCAAGGAGGCCAGGACTCCAGCCACCACCCCGCAGCCAAAGTTCACCAGCGGGGCGTAGGGGGACGAGCTCACCTCTGAGTAAGAAGAGAAAGGCAGTAATGAAAGCTTCGACACAGTAGGTGCGATTATTTTAAATGAACAAAAGACAATTCACAGTGCAGTCTGTAGGGTGGTTGCTCTCACCCTGTGGCAGGGACCTCTTGGTCTGACTGTAAAACATGACATAGATGCCAGAGAAGGGGGCGTCTCGGAGTAGAGTGGCTGGCAAGCCGGAGAACAGAGCCCTGGGGCCCTCAGTCTCAACCATACTCCTAAGAGCTCCAAACACGCTTACGTAGTTGTATCGTCCACTCTGCAAAACAGACGGAAAAATACACATTAGCATACAGAATACCGCAAGGGTTTAGGTAAATTCCCTTTGACTGACAAGCAGAAAATGTCATTTGCTTAGGCCCTATAAAATGTAATGAATTACAGAGTAAAAACTTAGATATAGAATTTATAAAGAAATCTAGGTAATTACAAAGGGTTCACATACATCCTCCCACTGTATATTATTCCACCCCTAGTTTAATCCATTTAGATATTCCAGGTTTCTGAAAGTTTTTTTCCCCCTAGAGCTGTGTGAAAAATACAAACAGAACTTAATCTAAAAGAGACGCCAGCAAGAAACTCTGTTGCATTTTCTTTCAAAAATTCAATTTCAGTACAAATCACTGTACCATGTGTGTATTTCTTGTGGTTAACAATTACCTGAGAAGATTTTACCAGAGAAATCTGGAACAAAACAGTGATATTCAGAAGAGACTTCGTGCTCAAGTAGATAAACTAGCAGGTGACAATGTTTTCATTCCTGGCACATCCTCTATGCACAGCTACTTCCTAAATCAACAATACTACACAACATTCAGTC
Source organism: Umbra pygmaea (assembly GCA_016801145.1). Lineage (NCBI taxonomy): Eukaryota > Metazoa > Chordata > Actinopteri > Esociformes > Umbridae > Umbra > Umbra pygmaea. The sequence goes on along the minus strand of JACXGM010008712.1, from coordinate 12,233 downwards.
AAAGGCAGATACAAGCATTTAGTTCCCCAGGCAATCTGTTTATCCACAAGGAACTCTCCATCCTGTCCACATGCCTTCTCCGCCCCCCGTCTCACTACTGTGCAGGCGGCCAATTCTCCCATCCTAAACGCTGTAATTTAACCTCTCAACAGCAAAGACCAGAAATATCCCAGCCTGATCTGCTAGTGCTTGTCAACATTAGAGCCTTTCCTTCATTGCCTTCTGTATATTCTTTGTCTCGCTCACTGCTTCTCACTCTGAATGATCACTCTTCCTCTTCATTTACCCCCAGACTCTATTCCATTTTTGGTTGCCTGTCCACCTCCTAACCCATGCTAATCAGGAATGCCCTCCAGACATTTTACTGAGCCAGCCCCTCCATCCATGCACCCCTGAACACAAGCATGATCTGCAACAGACTAAAATTTGACATTCCCATCCCTCTAAACTACAAAGAAAAATGGTCTGATCTGCTCTCCGATCACGGTACATGATTAACTTCTTTCTCAACCAAACACATTTATTTATTGACAAAACCATTAAACCTGAACCCATTTTGCACTCTTGAGTATTTTGTCTACTGTATGTGAAACTCTGTCTTCACACTCTCATGCTTTTTCCATTTGTCCGGTCGAAATTGCAAATGTGAATAAACGTCATATTCTCTTTCCCGCGGTAATCCACGCACAACACTGAAAAGAGCTCACCTCAAAGCGGGTCTTGACCACTGTGACTGGCAACATGCACACCCCTGCTACGGCCCTGGCGCCGGCACCCAGCAGCACAGCCTCGCCGGCGTTAGGGGCCCTGCCGTCCTGGAAGAAGTGTTGCTTCAAGGAGTAGAATGTGCTGAAGTAGATGCCTACTCCTGGGATGCAGCGAACAAACGACTGTAGGGGGCAGAACCGACAAATCCACAGCTCATACACCCACATAATTAAGAAGATTTTGTTAGTCCCAGACTCAGGACCCAGAGATGCTCACCGGCGACACGCCCTTCCACAGACCAAGGATGTTCTCTGTCCGAACCACTTGGATGAGCACAGACATCATTCCCACTTTGGGAGCTCTGAGCGGGAGAGAGGAAGGCTGGTTACCAACAAAGACAAACAGCAATAATGATCACCACTACATCAGTGCAATAAAAGGAATGCTGGGAGGTATACTGTAAAAAGCTGTATTCCGGTATTATTTTATTTACCACTTTGGATTTTTGGTTGCTGAATGTAATTTAGAGATCATTGTAATTCTGCCAGCTATATTGAATTAAATTAACCTTGTTTTGGAATGAAAGACAACACTGCCGACCAAGGAAAAAGCCTGACGAATTGCCAGCTCATGTAAACGAACACACATATAAATACGACTCAGTCGATTGTTGTGGAGAAAGACTGATCCAAGGAATAGAATCACGCGGTGTGAGGAATTTAGCCCAGTCCCAAGGCAAATGAAGAATCTGTGATTGAAGTGCGGGTGGATAAGGTTTGAGTTTAAGACCTTTGAGTTTTGAGCGGTCGGTCATTAAGACATGCTCAACTTTGGATCCCAGGTACTATGATAACATATTGAAGAGAAAGTAACTTCCATAGATAGGTTACTAATACACAATAGCTGATCCTGAATTTCATTATACCACTTGTGAAGTAATAATTAATCAATTCCATTACATAATTTGCAGAAAATTTGCCTATTATTAACGTTATGAAAAACGCCTCTATTGAGCTCTGGATGTTGTTGAGGAAAAAAATTCTATATGAGCATGTTAAATACAGTTTAAAACTAGATGAGTTTTATGCACCTAGGATTCTGATCCCTGTTAAGAGATTCCGAGTCTACACAGGGATTTTCCTCCATCTGGGAGGGAGAGATTCAAGGCCAAACAATGACTTTGCAGAAAGGCTGTGTGGATCTTGTTATTGTAGATATGAACATGGGCTTTTACCCTCAGTGGGAGGGGCAGCGGAGTCACTGTGAAACAGTTCACTAGGACAGAGAGAGAGCATCAATGGATGTTCTCTTCTTTTATTAACATTTGAGTATCTGTGACGTATAGTTTATAAATCTATTGTAGATTAGGCTGTAATACCATCACAGATCTAATACATGTTTTATGCCATTCAGACTAACATGACAAGTTACCTTTCAGGACAGGAGACACAGATAAGGGTTACTGAGTTAATTGGAAACAACAATTAGCAAGGCAATTTGATAAGGTCTGCTCATGTGAAATAGTCACGGGTTTGAAAAGATGAAGGTGTCAACAACCCAAAGGCTTTATAAGCAAACTTAAAATGTAAATCAGGGCTCTTTCCAAACCAGTCTGTTACCTCGCAGAGATTCCTTGTTTATTAAACATCCTATTATCAACCTGCTGCCTGACTCCTGAACTAGGGCTGCAACAACGAATCGATAAAAACCGGTTATTAAAATTGTTGGCAACGAATTTCATTATCGATTCGTTAGGTCTATGTGGCTCCTCGCTGTGTGGTGAAGCTACGTCACTTTAAGAAAGAAAAAACATTTTAAACTGTCTGACAGAAATCTTCGACATTATGGCAGAACTTTAAATTCAACAAAAAAGTTGTACGTGCAAACTCTAAAACATTAATGGAATGGCACCGGAGCACGACCATAATGAGGGAGCACTTGAAAACAGGTTGGAGCGAAGGACACTCAACAGCAGGGTAAGTTACTATAAGCATGCCTTGTATTTTTAAATGAGGAATATTTCCTCCCACAGCAGGTAGTACTTATTTATCAAATAGCCGGTGTTTGGTTGCGATCCAGCTTATTAAATCAAATCCATTTCAACATTGCACAACATTTGTGTATTTAACTAGCTGGCTAATTAATGTTTTGTGGTAGAACAGACGTGGTAGAGCTAACGTTAATCTAGCATTTAACACTACCCGTTAGTGCTAAAGTGAACAAACAGAGTTATAGTGCAAAACTAATTTAAAACACAAACCAGATCTTACTATTACAGTATTACTACATATGCTAACCTTGTACCTCTTTGGAGGATGCTAGTTTGTTAAATTTACATTTATCGTTTTTCCAACTACTGTTGCGCACAGTGGAAACTCCAAAGTCCGTTTTAAAATAAAAGTCATACTAAATTCAAAACAGTAAATAAGTTAAAATAAGCTTAAACAGGTAAAATACATAAAGCAACAAAATTACTAGGCTATTTTTAAACAGGACTAACTCATTTTTTAGGACTGAGCTTATTTACAACTATGTTCTAAAATAGCTGTTTCTATAATTGTTTTGTAGACAATTATTTTAACATCTCAGGTCCATCTAAGCAAGGTAAAAAATACCAGATTTGGAAATGAGCATATCTTTTGCACATGTTTTATAGCACACATTTAGGTCAGTTGTGTGTTAAAATTGTCAATTTGGAATAACAAATTTTAAAATTGTAAATATTTATTAGTCTGTTTATCCGATTCAGGAAATAATCCACTGATTCATCGATTATCCAAATAATCGTTAGTTGCAGCCCTATCCTGAACCATTCCCTGCTGCCTGACTCCTGAACCATTCCCTGCTGCCCGACTCCTGAACCATTCCCTGCTGCCCGACTCCTGAACCATTCCCTGCTGCCTGACTCCTGAACCATTCCCTGCTGCCTGACTCCTGAACCATTCCCTGCTGCCTGACTCCTGAACCATTCCCTGCTGCCTGACTCCTGAACCATTCCCTGCTGCCTGACTCCTGAACCATTCCCTGCTGCCTGACTCCTGAACCATTCAACCACGGGAAATCGTTATTTTGGTGGAAAAAATACGTTTTGGATTATTGCATTGTATGACTTCGACAATTGACTAGTGTGGACACTGGAAAATGGTAAATAAACAGAGGTATGTACACAGACTTTTGTTTAAATTCGCTGTGTTCACTATAAGAAATCACTGCACATGGATATGGACTAGTAATGACATTTCGAACATGTTTAGAGGCTCAAAGCACGTTTTTTAACTTGCCCCATAGATGCGTAATGGTTGTATACTGGAGCAAAGGGTAAACACGATTTTGCCAATACAGATTGTTTAAGTTATTAACGCTACTGACAGCACTTCAGATATGCAAACAGAGCTACGTTTTGAAATCACACGGAATTCTCCTTCAAGCCCAATCAGCTGCCTATGTCTGCCTGAGTCATGCGCAGCCAAGATAGCCTTGACTGTCTCTGCAGCAAAGTAGAAGTGCTGACTGCCCACCACGACTGCTTCCACAATCTAAACCATTTTAGATGACCACTTACAATAACAAAAACAAGACGCTTCAGAGTTCAGGATGACCTTTCTTCTGATATAAGTCATTTGAGAATGTTCTAAGATGCTCGTATAGAATTATTACTAACAAATGGGAATACAGTAAAATCGGTAGGCTCTGAATTAGGCTATAGACAACACAAATCCAAACCACTTGTGTTCATAACTACATTTGAATTAGGCTATAGACAACACAAATCCAAACCACTTGTCTTCATAACTACATTTGCATACCTGCCAACCTTCAGACACGGCATATTGCAGTGGTGCACAACATTCAGGAAATGTGATTTCCACCAACTCGAAGCCCAAAAAAAAATAATACAAAAGAAGAAATTAACACTGAATAAATTCATTAAATTAACTCCTTGGACAGATGTAGGATGTCGAGGGGCACTCACATGGTTCATCCAAACATGTCACTGAGCCACCAATTGTTTTCACACTGTTCATCCAACACGGAAGCATTTAGTCAGATCATGCATGGGATGATTACACTCATCAACTGTTTATGCAAAAAAATCTAACTCTTAGGTAATGATAGTGCTCATATGAAGCCATTAAACAAACACACTGTTGTTTGGCACCTTTGTAAACCATTCTGATAACAGAAATCATCTAAAATGGCCCTGATTAAACCTTTGAATGTTTGGCCTTGTTACAGACACAAGATGACACAGGTTAAAATGGCATTTCAAAATTGCAATTAGTCTCTCTATATAGTCAATGTGTTTGATAGCTCTCACATAGATGCACTGAGCTGACGAGATACTGAGCAAAGGGGAGCAGAAAAGAACTATCAAAAGACCTGCGTAATAAGGTACTGGAACTGCATAAAGTAAAAAATAGATATAAAAAGACATCCAGAGCCTTGAAAATGCCAGTCAGTACTTTTCAATCACTTATTAATAAATGGTAGATTCAAGGATCTTTTAATTAAAAGCCAAAGGTCGGGCAGACCAAGAAAAGATGTCAGCCAAAACTGCCAGAATAATTTTTCTAAATACAAAGAAAAAACTACAGGTAACCTCGAAAGACACACAGGCTGCACTGGAAAAAGACAGTGTGGTTCGTCAAATATGACGATACTTGAACAAAAATTAGCTGCATGTTCGAGTTGCCAGAAAGGAGCCTTACTGCGCCAGTGCCACAAAAAAGCCCGGTTACAATATGCCCGACAACACCTTGACATGCCTCACAGCATCTGGCACACTCATTTGGAGTGACGAGACCAAAATAGAGCTTTATGGTCACAACCATAAGCGCTATGTTTGGAGAGGGGTCAACACGGCCTATAGTGAAAAGAATACCATTCCCACTGTGAAGCATGGTGGTGGCTCACTGATGTTTTGGGTGAGTGTATGCTCTAAAGGCATTGGGAACCTTGTGAAAATTGATGGCAAGATGAATGTTTCATGTTATCAGACAATACTGGCAGACAATTTGCATTCTTTCGCACAAAAGCATGGGACGCTCTTTAACTTTCCAGCACAACAACGACCCTAAGCACAAGGCCAAGTTGACCCTCCAGTAGTTACAGCAGAAAAAGTTTAAGGTTCTAGAGTGGCCAGTATCCTGACCTTAATATCAACGAGCCAGTCTGAGGAGATCTCAAATGTGCGGTTAAATGCAAGACGACCAAAAACTTTGCATGACCTGGAGTCGTTTTACCAAGACAAACACTGTAATTGATGCTAAAGGGGGCAATACACCGTATTTAGAACTGAGGGTATACAGACTTTTAATAAGGTTTTTTGCCATGTTTTCTATTATGATTGTGCCATTCTGTTATGACCTACAGTTGAATATGACTCCCATGACAAAACAAACATTTTGCCTGCTCACTCATGTTTCCTTTAAAACTGGTACATCTATTACCAATTATACTGGGGTGTGCAAACTTTTGAGCACTACTGTAGAGAACTCACCTCATCTATCCCAAATCCCAGGCAGCACTATGTCAATTTGGGCTGCCTTGTTCTGGAGGTCCGGGGAAAGCCGGAGCCCTTAGTCAGGCTCGACTGTCCTGAAATACAGCGACTCAGCTTACTGTGCCACACAGACCCCCCATGCTCTACCGTTAGTTGACTAAAAGCTGTGAATTTGGTTAGCTGCTCAAGCGCAATAGCCATCTAACCTACCTGCATTATGACATTAACATGACTTACTATAGCTACCTACGATGTTAAGGTGTGTCAGCAGAAAAGTTGGCAAACTATGACTATGTTGGTTAGCTATGTTCTTGAGTAGCCCCTTACACAACATTTTCTGGCAAACAGATTTGTCCATTTCCCTAGCTATTTTCCTTATGCATCAGTGATGTTCATTGTCAACGTATGAGGTGGAGCAGCCATGTGTGACTTCAGCAGGTGTATCACAATAACTAGCTAGAAGCTGGCGGGAGAAGCAGGTGCATTTGATTTTTTCCCCTTGCCCGAATCCTGTGATTGTCTCAGCACTAAACATTCGTGTGATGTTGAATTAAAAAAAGAACAGGCAAATACCATATTTTCGTATTTAAGAGGAGTTTCTCGTAGCAGCATACTTCACCTTGAAATTGCGTGCATGCTATGCAATATGCATGCAGGTTGGCAGGTATGACATTGTTAATTGGATACTACTAGATCAATTGTGAAATAACTAGCAGGTTATTTTCAGTATAAACCAGGCTGATGTAATTGATTTGTAGCCATGTTATCTGGGCCAAGTCAGCTGCAAAGCTGATAGCAGAGTACAGTAAACATTAGAGATTGCGAGCAAGATGTTATGGCCCACTAGTTAAAAAACTTTAAATTAACTATTTTCTTTGAGGAATCGTACATGGTGGTAATGCTGTGTACTGTTGGGCTAACAGCGGCATGGCTAATTGGATGGTGGTGAGTCTAAGTACTCTAATATGGGTGAAAAGTGGGATTATCTGAAGGGGAGAAAGATCCAGCAGGCGCTTGTTTGTATTTATGGCATTTATCTCCACTATATATATATATAAAAAATACTGGTATAACTTAAGAATCCATACACATTAAATTTTATATTAATCTTTCTATGAACTTAGCAGGTAATCAAATAAATGTCACAAACATTTTTTACTGGAGATATGCACTTTATTTTTAATAAATCCTATGGAGACACATTTTTTGGAAAAGTTTTTGAGCCTACTGATATGTGTAACACTAAATCTCTGTGACACAGAAGTAAACAGTGAGCAATATGCTCAGTTGCCTCGCTTTATTTCTGTGTCCATATGCTATACTGTATCAGGCCTGCCTTGGAAAAAGAAACTCAAAAGCTAAGCTAAATTTCTTCTGATATTTCTCATTGGTTGTATTCGGTCTCCATGTTTAAGCACCGCCCTTTGCCCAATCTTTTTCCAAATAAATAAAATGCATATCGTTATTTCAAGTATTTGAGGAGGTGCTGGCAGTCTATATAATACAGACTCACTCTACCCAAGGAAGACTGTTGCACTTAGCAATTATGCTTCTGGGTTAATTATATTTTTGTAGATATAAAAGGCGTTCTCCAAAATCTAATTAAGTTTTTAGTGAACTCATGAGGGGAAAAAACCACTAAGGGTAAAACAATGCGTCTTGACCCTTATTTTACCAGGACTAATTTACAGCAATGACCCAGGTAGAAATTAGGGTCAACTTCCTTGCCCAAGAACTGAATGACAAACTTATTTTTCCTTACCCCAGGTAAAAAAGCCTTGTTGTAGACTAAACTAAAATTAACATCTTCTATAACAAAATGTATGATTAGTGTGTGTGTGGGCATGTAAAAATAGATATTATTTTTATATAACATTAAGAAGAATGTGACAAAAGGGTTTGGCTCTTTCACCCAGTTGTGGCATCCTGTTTGCCCTACATACCCAGGCTTCAGGTTGTTCTGCATAGTCTGCAGGCGTGTCTTCACCAGGTCCAGGGGCTGGAAGAGCAGTGTGGAGCAGGTGCCACTCAGACTGCCACACATGAAGGCCTTGAGGGCCGGGTGAGCCTGGGAGGAGACAGAGGGGAGGAATAAGCACCATGGACACATGCAGCCTGTCCAACTGGATGTTAACATGATCATTATTATTTTACATTTTTTACTGTTATTTGAAACCAGGCCAGTCCAGGGCTCGAAACTGTGACCAAATTACGACCATTTGAATTTGGATGGCGATCCCAAATTAACTGCTAGATGTTAAAACTTCATGTCTTGCATTTAGAATAGCATTACCTTGCAATTGATGATAGGCCACACCGTAAGTTAAATCAGCGAGCAACTGGAAGATGCTCTTTTATTACCAATGCATGGTTGTGTGCCTGTTGTGTTTATATTCCTGCCTGCCTATAACTTTCTCAAGGATCCTGTCCCAAAGACACTCAGAAGGAATCAAGACTGGGAGTGGGTCGCGGGAGAATAAAATTGGGTCTGCAAACAATTTCAGAATTATTTTGTCACTCTCATGTTTAAGATGAAGGTATATAAACGACAGTACACCTCCACAGCCACACGAGGCTGTGTAGTAAACTGAGCACTATGTGTAGGTCAAGCTTACTAAGTAGGGCCCTATGATTTCTATGTTACAAAGAATGTGGACAGAATCGCAGAATCCACACATTAACGCTGGCCACAATAAAAGGCCACTTTAAAATGTGCAGTTTCAACACTGCCACAGATGTCACAAGTTGAGGGAGCAAAACTGACAACTCGCACACAGTGATTTAAAGCCACAACAGGTGGATTCAGCACCACGGCCAGCTTCTCAAAGAAATTAATTGCATCGTTTACGGCACTGTATACAGTACTGTCCAATTAAAATACTGTTGTGGACACATTTGTCAGTTATACTGTGTCATTCATTGAGAAGCGGCCAATGCCTAAAATGGGGCCCTACGAAATCTGTGTTATTTTTTTCCAAATTCCGTGATTTCCATTATTTTTTCCAATTTCCATGATTTGGACAAAAGTTGCATTCAGAAGCCCGCACCTGAACCTAAAATATAGAGAAATTTGCTGTACAGTTTGCACAATCATTGCCAGGTAGGCTAAATTTACTTTCCATATGATCAAAGTAATTATTTCTTGACAGGCAGAAGGCTATTTCACAAAGTATTAGTCATGTTAATAACACATTTCTGCTTACTGATGAATCTACCCACAATAAAAAATAAAAGAGTAGACAAAGATTTCCTAAGATATGGAAGTGGAACAACCACAAACAAATATATTTATAAATGTTATTGTAAGAAGTTGTATCAGGCGCAATCGTGTCGACAAAGCCATAACATTCAGCAGCAGTCTCGCTAGTTCGACCTTGCTCTCCCTGAGTGCGAGCTGACTGATTAGCAAGACCGTCAGAATTGCTTCATGCGAAGGAACATAGTAGCCTAAACCTAGTTATATGCATTTGGATAAGTGATTGAATGGAGAAAAAAAAAAGCGTTGTCTGTTTGGAAAATTTAGAATGGAGTGGGGTGAATACCGTTGTTAATAGCTGTCAGTTATCAAGCGGATTACAATGTTTAAATGATGTGACGGAGCGCATGCTGGCCAAATTCGGTAGAGAAACACACTGCATATAGCCTATATAGAGCGCAAATTTACTTCCATGTTTGCTGCCTTTTTTTTACAACTCAATGACAGTTGTTAATATTACTTGAATATATTTGGATTATAGAAAAAATATATATAGATTGCTCGAAAATATGCAAATTTCGCGAGATTCCGTGTTATAAGTAAATTCCGTTTTTATTGATAGATTCCGCGATTCCGTCCGTGTTTTCCGCAACGCGGAAACCATAGGGCCCTATTAAAATTCACAATTTTCTAAGTTGATCTGGCCACAATTCCTGTTGAAATAAAATTATTACAATCAGTAATAGATGTACACATTACTAGTTTTATGTGAACAACAGCGATCTCTAATAAAATGATAGCAGTAACGAATAGGCTAGTGTCTGATTAATATAAAATCAAAAACATTATTTGGTCACGTGCTGGATTCGAACCCCTACCATCCGGTTGAAATACGTCTTCGGTGGTGTTGACTTCAACTGTTTAGACTGTGTAAAAACAAGACAACAAGTTGTTTCCCATTATATATTCTAGCAATGAGTAGAACTGTATATTTTCAATGAACCGCCACCAGGGGGCACAAATTCTGATTCTGCCGAGAGCAGCGTCAGCATTGAATCTGCTAACCTGTGTTTATAAAATGTGTCTGGGACAGATAAATTGTAACTAAAATCATGTAGTGTATACATGGCTTAAACGTTAAATACAGGAGCTGTCTCGTTAGCAAAATCAGGAACGGCATTTAGCCTTGTAACATTTTACTGCGGTTTCGACTACATATTGCATAATGTAAGATTTCTACAGTTTGTTTTACATTACATTTTAATTATGATTGATCTATGGTTGATTGTTAATATGATTAATGATTAAAGCTACATTGTGTAAGAATTGCTCCCATCTAGTGGTGAAATTGTATATGACAACCAACTAAATAGCTGTTCTAGCCCCTCCCGCTATTATGCCAGCAACTTTTTAAATAAGGTTTATAAATATATGTTTGTCATTGTTCTACTTGTCTGTCCGTCTAGTCGATTGGTTTCCATATTGGCTAGATTCTTCTGTTAGAGGAGTTAAAGGTTTTCAATTTATTAATATTAGTTAATCTAGCCTGCCTATTGTCCCCCAGTGGCTAGAAATGGCGATAGGTAAAAACCAAGCACTCAGTACATTTCTCAGACTTCGAGAAAACGAAAGCTAAGACGAGTGGTTCTGAAATTTTCCGCTTATGTCGTCATAAGGGGAAAGGTTACCTATGCACATTTTGTGAAACAGCCTTTTGTCTGCGAGTCATGAAATAATTACTTTAATCATATATGGAAAGTAAATCTAGCAATGGCAATCTGACAATGCATGAGCAAACTGGATTTTTTCTATATTTTAGGTTTGGGAGCAGGCTTCTGAAAACAACTTTGTCCAGTGGCAGATGGGTGAAACAATTTGTTGAGCAAACCAATTCTGCAATAGACAAAATCTATGTTGTATTATAATTCTGGTGACAATTAAAACTTATGCAGTATGTTATTACACCTACATACATATAATAATGATAGGAAAACTTTATTTGCAAACACTTTTTCCATGACATTTGGGTTATGGTTTGTCATTTTGAAAATGTGGGTCCCTGAAATGGAAAAAAAAAAATTGTTGGATCTAGCAGACCATTGGTGCTGGCAAAGATGTAACGGATGATGTGCCAGACAAAAAAAAGGTAAAAAATATCTATACTAGCTACTATCAGCCTACTCCTGTGGCTGTTCTAGAAAAAGACTAATTGAGAACTAACTCTTGAATATTTAAAAAATGGTAAACAGTGCATGTGTCTACCCATCTAGTTCTACAGTCAGTGCATGAGCTCTGGTTACTTACTGTACTAAAAATGTACCTTTATAAATAGCAAATTTCAGCTAAAATATCCTAGAAAAAAGTGTTAATATAAATATGAGCTAATGTATGCATATAATAAGAGAATTAAAAAAATGTGGTGAAAGACACACTTTGTAAGCCCTCATGGGTATAAGTGTAATTTCAAACATTGCTTTAGAAAGAGGAAGAGGCAGAAGAGACCTAGAGAGGAAACAGGTTATTATTGCAAATAATACTTTGTTGATAATAAATGCCTTCATATCATTGTCTAAGTCCTTGAAGTAAGTAAATAATTTGCAATACATATTTGCAGTGCATCTCATGAGATAAACATCAAAACATGGCACATTTCAATATCAACATTTTTAGAGTGTTGAAGGCTGCTGTAGGATTGGTGATAAGATTAATGTGCACAGAAGAGGTAGTGTGCGTTGGAATGTGACCCCGGTTTGCGGGAAAGGGGCATTCAGGCTGATGGCCTCAATAGGGCGGCGCCACCTAAATCCACAATGAGTAGACAAGAGA
>JACXGM010008711.1:9045-28648 GCA_016801145.1 Umbra pygmaea | reverse complement strand
TGTGTGTGTGTGTGTGTGTGTGTGTGTGTGTGTGTGTGTGTGTGTGTGTGTGTGTGTGTGTGTGTGTGTGTGTGTGTGTGTGTGTGTGTGTGTGTGTGTGTGTGTGTGTGTGTGTGTGTGTGTGTGTTTGAGTGGACATGGATGTTGCTTTGAGCGGTTTGCATAACTGAACCGTCACTAATTCAATTAACTGTCCTTAGAGTCAGTGAAATCATAATCATATATGTTCTTTTCCATTCCTGCCGTTCTTGCTCCCTTGCTACAGAACCACTTCCTGCCCAAGGGTAAGAGTCTGCTTTACAAACGTAGGTATACAGTTTGAAAAGTAGGGAAAAGTACTTGTTGAAGCTGTATCTGTGCTATAGCAGTGAAGACAGAGTTAGTGAGAATAGAATCAGTGATAGAAATATAGGAGACAGACTTGTTAAACGAATTGTGTCAGTTTTAGTGGGCAGATACATTACAGTCAGTGTAGAATTTGCATATGTGAATTCAATTATTGATTTGTTGTGTTCATTTTCACTGCCCAGCATGGAAATATGTGTGTAATGTGTTCAAGGGTTAGAAATGTTTTTTAGAACGTTTGTGATTTCCTATTTAAAATGTCAAGTATTTTGTCTTACCTTTTTTAACTGTACACAGATTATGCTCCACTTTAAAATGTATTCTTCCTAATGTTGCATGTTATATTTCTTGCTATGTGATAGTGTCCAAAACAAGATACAGCAACTGATTCACTGGAATTAGACACTTTTTAGTATCATTAGACACATTAATGAAGACAATTTAAATGTGAACTAAAATTGTCGTTGTAGTGACATTTGCAATTGTGTATTGTACAAATTATTAATTTGCAACATTCACCACTAGTCTCTCTGAGTTCCTACATTTAAATGTGCACATTCACTGCTCTACATTTGAACAGCCTTATTTTTAAGCAAAAAATACAATATTTTATTCCATGAGATGCTTTTTATTATTCTTAACTTGCGACTTACTACTTTTCTTATTATATTGTATTATTGTTGAACCTGGAGGTGAGCATAATCTTTAAATAAAGGTGCAGTAATACCGTATGTCTTTTAGCAGCATGGGTTTACGATAATATCAATATAACTGTTTATTGCTTTTCAGTGCAGTCTTAGAAAGTACAAATCATTGTGAGTGTTTGTGTTCAGGTGTGTATGCATTCATGCTTGTTTTAACACGATTACCAAAATGTATTTCCTCAATAATGATTCTCGGGCAGCTTCATAGGTCGAAGAGTTTTGTTTTTTCCCAATTTGGCTCGATGAGTACTGAAGGAGGGCCTCCCCAGATTGAGGCCCCTTTTCCTTTCCTGTAGATGTGCACGGGTTGTCTGAGGACACGGTGAACCGGACTGCCCGATCTGTGAGGGAAGGGGGCCGAGCAAGGGGGGGCAGCGAAAAAAATTTGCAACAGTGCATAGCCAACCAGAGGGATCTGGAAGGAGAACATGCAGAGAGAATGGGAGAGACAATGTGTGAGTATGAGAGAGAACGAGAGAGAATCAGAGAGAATGCGACTGTTCGAGGGACGAAGCAGGTTTCAGGATGCCTGACTGCTCACCCTGAATTTAATTCTACTGCTCCATCAATCACTACACACATTCAGTCTGAAATGCTGACCTTTAATTATGACTCTTTAACAGTCTACACAACCAGTGTCAAAAGGTCATGATGTAATCTTGTAGGCTGATTCTGGGCAGACCCATATTTTTCGGGGACCAATCAGTACGGCCACAATTTGTTTGTGTTCAATAAATCATAAATCCAGATTAATTGTGGAGAAGACGATCCATCAGTTGACTGTGTGGAATGGTAGCCAGGAAAGGTACCTTGTCCATTATATATTACAATCATGTGAATTGAACAACCTAGGCCTTTATTTCCATTATTTGTTACAGAAAATAAACAATACAAAGCTTAAATTTAGAAAACATAAAGTATCACAACTTTAACAGAAACAGACTGTGTGTTTGAAATTGTGTCCTTAATGATATTGTTACTCGTGCAATAGAACAGCTGTGCATGTGCTCTATTTTGTTTACAAACATTTTGCTCCCAAACAAAAGCGAAAACAACAAACACAGCCGAGGGGTGGACAGTGTAGCTTGGTCCCCAATGTTGACTCATATTTAACATGAAATGGGCTATGATAAACGATACAATAACTCTGCTAGCAGTGACATGCAAATCCATTTCCATGTGAAATATAAAGGCTAAAAAATGCATGATAATGAATGTATTTTAATGGGTGGCATACATTTTATAGAATTTGAACACATTTGAATACATTTGTATATAAAAGGATATTGATATGTGATTTTACATTATAGACATACGTTGGGTTATTACCTAATTGTTTAGGTTATGGACAGGTTGAGAGCATCAAACATTTGCCTCAGTTTCCACCTGTTCTGTACCCATTCGTTCCTACAAGCCACACTCTCAGTGTTATCCCCCTCTCCTGTGTAGCTAGGTCTCCTTCTTCATTCTGTGCTCTCCTCTGGCATCCATCTTCATCAGTTTATATGTACAGACCATGTTCTCCTCCCCTCGCTCGGCCCCCTATCGGACCCCTATCCCCTTTATCAAACCATCCTGCACTTATTACGCTCTATCTTTCTAACCCTCACCCCCAAACCCCCCCAAACTCCCCCAAACCCCCAAAAGACCTACTCCCATCGCTCTCTCCTGTCCCCCACCCCCCCACCCTCACCCCCCTCCTGTGTGAGTGTGTCTGGGTTATGGTGGACTGGGCTTTGTCCGGTGAACAGTGGAGGCCGGTTCTGCCCACAGGGGCTACAGCCATGAATACGTTCACTGTGAGAACACCGCTCCCTCACTTCACACCGCTTTCTGTAGACGAATGCCTGAGCAGTGAGGTAAGACACACGTGCACTCGCGCATGCAATGCGAGTGTACACACACACATGCACGCACGCACACACACACACGCACACAGGACGAACTTGAATGAGTCATGTCGCGATGAAAAGCCAGTGTTTTGTGAGCGAACCCTCTCACCCTGGACACACATCCTGAGAGTCTTTTTCACTGCGCTGTTCCCCCGCCGAGTGCCGCTTGTCGTTAACAGCCGTTGGCTCCAGTAGCACTGAACACCCCCGCCCCCCCTTCACGACTCAGAATCCTTCAGGTCTCAGCCTCTCCTTTGCACTAACCCACAACCACAGGGCCCCCACCTCTGCTGTCCCACAGGTGCTTTTTCCCCCAGACTCAGCCCCAACATCCCCCAATAGCTCCAGGACAGTCCCCCGCCTCAACTCTCTTGACTACTCTTTCGAAGTCTCCCACAGATCCAATGCCTTGCTTGGCCCTGCCTCCTGGGAGTGCCCATTCTGTGGCCAGTCACACCTATCCAAGACTGAACACCAGTCCTCCAGCTCCTAACCAACAGAGAAATGAGCCCCTCGGCAAACTGGTGTGTGTGTGTATGACTGTGGTGATTAACAATTTCTCAGGGTGCTTAATCCCCCAATTAATGGTGTGCTAGACTTCAAATTTGAAACTCAAAGGCGTAAGCCCTAAACTGCGCCCTATGTCCTATTTTTTCCACATGGCTCTAGTTAAGTCTATATAGCAAATAGTGAGGCTTTTGGAACATCAGCAAATACCAGGCAGCCATACAGTAAATGCCTGGGCAGACAATGGAGAGCAATGCATTCAGTAGTTTTTAAAAGAAACAAAATGGGTGTCAAATGTAATGTTTCTTTTGGGCTCCCAAAGTTTAATTGCGTTGCAGTTGCATCACATTGATCCGAGTTTATATCCTGGTCTTGGAATACCAACCATTCCAGATTAAGGGAAGAGGAAATTGTCTCTGCAACATCTGAGTGGGGGAATATGTGGTTATTAGATGTTATAGTGATAGTTCACGTTAATTAATAGCCGCTTTCCGACCGCAGGGATTTTTGCAGTTCCTAGAACATAATGTTCCTATAACCCTTTTTTCTTGTGTTCCGACAGGAGAAATTTGGGGATTTTTTAGGTCCCTCGCACAGTTCCTATAAACATTTTAGCTCCTACTCCAGAGCAGGGTCTTCCCTTTTCCCTTTTCCTAGGTCTATGTTGATTGGTCCAACTTATAAATTACGCCGTTTGCTTCGTTTGTCTGTTGCGTATAATACTACATATTATGCTGGAGCCTTCGTCTTTTGTTTTTCTGTGTTAAGTAGCTACTCAATTTCTATGACTCCAGCCTAGTTTTTAAACGCTGCGGTTCAAACTCTGTTATTAGGACAACACAACATTCTTTTTTTAAATTGTATTGGATGTCGTTTTCAGCCTCGTAATCTGAACGAACAGCAAGCCTCTGAAGGAACCAGGAAAACAACCAGATC
Organism: Umbra pygmaea; assembly: GCA_016801145.1. Lineage (NCBI taxonomy): Eukaryota > Metazoa > Chordata > Actinopteri > Esociformes > Umbridae > Umbra > Umbra pygmaea. The sequence goes on along the minus strand of JACXGM010008711.1, from coordinate 24,264 downwards.
ATCCGCATAGACATAAGATGATTTACACACTTATCTACAATCATACACCTAGTGTTACAAACATTAAACTGTAAAATGTTGTTGTATGTGGCGCTACGCTAAAGTCTAGTGAAGACGCTATAAAAGACTGTTGCGGTGCCTGCGTCACTCTCTTACCCCTCCTATCAGTTCCTATGGCCACTTGACCAGTGTGAATGCAAATAGCAAAACCGGATTTGGGGGAGGGTAGTTAGTAGAACTGTTTAGAAGTGGACTGTTCCTATAACTACGTTCCTGTAACTACTTGGTCGGAAAGCGGCTAAAAATAAAATTTTAGGATCTGTGATCAACATTAGAAAGTTTCACAAAACATTCAAAAATTATTCAAAAGTAAATACATTTTTTTATTGTGAAGCTCACCAATGTCAATTTTAGGTATTTAGAAAATGTAAAACATTATAATATTGGTTTACAACAAAGGATTTGCATGGATTGCTGTCATATTTTGTACAAAGTATATCCCTCTATCAGCAGCTGATGCCTTGCAAAATGTAGGCATTCAACTAGGAAACAACATATGTATGGCAATAAGAACTTAGTATCATACTAATAACAACGTATTTATATTGTTTCTTAGTTTCCCTCATTAAATGGAATCATTCTCTTTTGTTTATTTTTTTCTTTCTAAACTACACTTATATACTTGTTTTCTATAAAAATAATAATGTACTCTGTTGAAAATGAAATAGTGCCTATTTCAGATGGGGTCCTTGATAAATCTCGATTGTGCCAAGGTTAATTCAAATCTCATTTCACAAGCAGAAAAACAAGTCTTGAACAGCCCTGTGACATTTATGAGGAAGAGAATGAGTGCGTTTAAAATCTGTCCATGTGTATGTGTTGTCCAATGTGTGTGTTTTGTTACGCTTAAAAGAACTTCAAAATAAATCAGCATAAAATGGTCTTGCTGGTTACCAGGCTTTGCTATATTTTTGTTGGTGCCTTTACTGTGTTGTGGACACATGTCAGTCCTTGTGTGTGTTGATCAAGCTCAACCTCATCTCCAAAACAACACCCATCATTATCATTTTCCCAGAATGCTCTGTTTAAGTTGGGTTTTCAGACTGGTCAGCCCAGCTTCAAACGTATACTGGTGTGTGCTGTTTCTCTTTCTTCCGCAGGGTATGCCAGGTGTTTACAGCAGTTTAACTGGTGTTTGAGTACCTCAAAATGGGCTTTAAGAAAGTGTTACTGACACATGGGGTGTCAGTGTTGTAAGCCGGAATGAGGTGGTGATTGAGACTTCTAGCAGAGCACTGTGTGGTACAGCACACGGTGGAAACAGCACATTATGCAGCTATTATCTGAGGGTTCTTAAAGCATAAACTCTGGCACATTTAGTTATGGGTTCAAAATATTTTTAAAAAAATGAATGTACTCAGGTTAACCAAGGGATGGTGTTGATGGGTTTAAATCGGAAACTGTTCACTGTAGCCCTCATAAAAGGGTTCAGGACTATCTCTGAAATGGCAGTGGGTTGCCTCTATCACGGCTTTCTGATGAACCTAAACCTAAACTCCTGATGTCCTCTCAATGGAAATGTAATTATTTTGAGAACTAGAGTTTCTTTTTATTAGATGTCTTCAGAATCATCAAATCAATATGTGTGAGAAGAGGTAGGAAATAGACCATATTGAGCATTAATTCTGTCAGTGTCTTATGCAGAAATAGGGTATCAATTTAGAGCACTTTCATGGGAAACAGGAATTCATTTCAACCCAGGTCACTCCCCTGCTCTTACCTGGGCCTCTCAGCGCCTAATGAGTCTCTCCCTCCAATGGTTCTGTTCAATAAAACCTTTCAGCAGGAACAACTAACCAAACACTCTCAGTCACCAGCCAGACCAGCAGGAAAATGACGAACAATACAAACATCCTACAGACATTACAGGATTGGTACCACTGATGCAGTGTGTGTGTGAAGGGAGTGGACAGACCAACGTGCTGACCAACTTACACATAAACACATGTGCATGCACATTGGGGTAAAGTGACTGGTCAAAGGTCTGTGTCACAGACGCCTCTCAGTAATTTCACATCTATAGAGAACCAGACTCGGTGGTTGTGTCTCACAAGGTTATTGACCACAGACTGTACTCACACCGCTGATAAGACTTTTACATTATTATTGGTCATTCAGTTTTTACATTCCCCATGTCACTTGTGAGAGCAGGAAGGAAGCAGTGGGGGCGCTGTGAACACTTCCTATGAAAGGACAAATGACGAACACTGACCTCCCGACTGACCTACTGTAGTTACACCCTAAAGGTCATTGGCGGAGATTGATCGAACACTGGTGTCTATGAACGGGCTATCTGTTTCTGATAACAATATGCTACACAGCTTGGATGATGGAAACAATACATGGCACTGGGTTTGACCGGGGTGTGTTTCAGAGCGAGGACACACAGCTAATCCACTTATAGAGATGATTCAGTCCACAGGAAAGCTACAATATGCAGAATGTATACCACAGTTCCCAGTCATTATAAGACATCCTGTTCCCCAGAACATTGAAATATGCTTAAAAACACAACCACTTTGAGCAAGGGTAAAGGCCTACATAGTTAGAGATGGAGATACTCCAGCTCCAATGGTCATATAGTAAATCATAATGCTAGCTACTTGTATTTTCTATTTTAGCTTAAACTATTTTCCAAATTGTAAACCCTCAATTTAATAACTTGGAATGGATCCTTAAATGTAAGAATTTTTTTCTATTTTAATTGATAAGCTGCTCTTGCAATTCTGGTACAGTTTTCGTTTTACTGTTAACCAGGGAAGATGACTAAAGTGAGGGCATGCCACGCTGATTGTAGGACTTTCCGACTCTCGATGTCCGTTTACATTAGGAGAACTTTCAGCCACATACTAGACATCTTGTGCCAGCAGCATAGCGCCCTGTATTCCCCTGTTGGTTTGCTTCTAAAGCTAAGCAGAGTCGGGCCTGGTTAGTCCCTGGATGGGAGACCAATGCTGCTGGAAGTGGTGTTGGAGAGCCAGTAGGGGGCATTCTTACCTTTGGTCTAAAGATCATGCCCAATGCCCCAGGGTATTGATGGGGACATCTGCCCTGCGTAGGGTGCTGTCTTTCGGATGGGACATTAAACGGGTGTCCTGACTCTGTGGTCATTAAAAAACCCATGGCACTTATCGTAAGAGTAGGGGTGTTAACCCGGTGTCATGGCCAAATTCCAAACCAGGCCTCACCTCAATCATGGCCACCTAATAACCCCCCTCCTTCTTATTTGGCATATAAAGCTACTCACCTCTCCACCTAATAGCTGAAGTGTGGTGAGCGTTGGTGCTACACATTGGTGGTGGATAAGGTGGGCTTTTCCCCTCACTGTGTAAAGTGCTCTGAGTTCCTTGAAAAGCACAATATAAGTTGAATTAATTATTATTGTTATTATTATTATCTAGGTAAAAACATGAGGTGAGATAACATTTTATCATGTAAACCTGTGGGTCTCTAGTGTAGCGTTTCACGTGACCTCCCGAGGTAGCGTGTGACTAGTTTAGAAAGACCTCACCTAGAGCTTTGCAAAAAATGCGACTGTTTAGGTATTTCCTGAGAAATGTGTATTGCAGGGAATTTGTCACATGTAGGCTCAAAGAGCAAAGAGTGCTTCTGGGACCAGATATAAGCAACAAGCAAGGAATATCACAGTTGTACAACTACACCTGCTAATGCTAATTACAGTAGTTACCTTTAATGCGTGACATTGTTTGAGAACAATGTGTCAATTTGAACACCCTAGTGGTTGGTCCACTGCTTATCTTCCAAATCAATGGGCTGGTCTGGTTTCAAAGTGTGCAAGCATCCAGCTTGAGTTATCTCACATGACAGTCCATGATACACACACCACGTGATTGCCGTCATGTAACATGTCAATGTAAATAGAAACTGTATGGAAATTATTAATCAAATTTCGTGAATGATATCTCTACTTTTTTGACAACTTTCACATCTAAATAGGCCCTTAAGGACTAGCTACATATGGAGGGTTAACATTGCTTTCATATCTGAGCGCCAACCAAGCATTTGTTACTGTAAGTCGCTCTGGGTGAGAGCATCTGTAAAAACACAAAAGAATGTACAATGAAAGATCTTTCAACTTGGTGGGTTCAGGATTCAACTGGAAAGATGCCCTAACCACTAGTATTATTATAACAATTGGTTTCACTTCACATTTTGCCCTGCTGATGAAAAAACATTGTTTTGGTTTTATGTCCCTGGTACAGTCAAATTAATTATGAAACGCAACAGTAGAAATGATAGACCATTGAAACATGATATTCAAATACAAAATAAAGAATCAGCATCAAGAAAGACTAAGACAGAATATTTTTTAACAAAACATCTCCATTGACTGCTTAGGGTAAGAAATAACATCCAATTAATATGCTTGTGACACCACAATGACCGATTGGCCGATTTTGAAGTCTATTTGTGAGATCTTGTTTGTGGAATTTGGCTGAATTGACTCATATTCTGTCTGTGTGAGTAGCCCTGGGCGTGTGGCAGGGGGGTGCGGTCAGGGTGGTTGTGGTTTTACTACCGCGATGTCTGGGATGACTCACACTTTCACTAGTTACTGAAAAGGAAAGTAAATTAAAACCAATCGTTCATCTTCTCTCACTCAACACACAGCCCTTTTCATCCTGCTTGAGTCATATCCTAGAGGACACACACATGGTTTGGTTTTCTTATTGGAAAAAGATGAGCCACACCTCTTTCCCTTTTGTCATATACGAGAGCAGCGGGCATGTATACAGACAGACAAACCATCATCCAGCACCGACACGGCTTACAGCGGACTTCCATTTCTAAGGCGGCGGTGTGTGAAACAACCCCCTCGAAGGTCTTATCTGAGTTTGGATGTGGAAGTTGGAATGACTTCCATGCACATCTGTACATCCAGGCATTATATCATCCCACACACACACACACACACACTCACACACACACACCCTGTTCCTGAGTCATATCCGAGAGCAAATGGGCTGGGAGGTACAGTACCAACGATGTGTGTGTGTCTGTGTGAATATGTGTGTGTGGGTGTGTATGGTGTGTGTCTGTGTGTGTGTGTGTGCGCGTGTGTGTTAGGGAGATTCCACACATGCCACAGGGACTGAGGTTAGGAGATTGGGAACAGTCTGGTTTTACACTCCTTCTCAATTTTCCACTAATAGCTTGTTCACAGAGGGCAAAGTGTACAGTAGCCTAAACAGCCATACCCATCCTTAGTGGTGCCCTGCCTGTGTTAGGAATATGGTGCTTTGCTGTAACCCAATGAACCATGTCACTCAAGAGGCAGAGCATGTACATTGTTGTTCAGTATCTACTGGATTCAACCCCCACAATTCAAATATAAGCATGTCTGAGGTAGTTGAGGTCTTTACTGCACTTGGGTTAAATATGTACCCAAAAGTATGTGGACACCTGACAAATCACACCCATATGAGTTTGCCCCTCCTTTGCGGTTATAACAGCCGCCACTGAAACTTGTTGAACCATGTCTTTATGAACCCCACTTCATGTCATGCTGGAACATCAAAGGGCCTTCACCAAATTTTTTGCCACAAAGTTGGATGCACCACAATTTTCTAAAATGTCTTTGTATCCTATAGCATTAAGATGACCCATCATTGTAACTAAGGAGCCTAGCCCACACTCTGAAAAACAGCCCCAGACCATTATCCTTCCTCCACCAGTAATGTTGGCTACATTGGCTACAGCATATAGTCGGTAAGGAGCTACTTTCTCTTTATTGGTTAACGTTATGAGGAAGTCATTGCTCTATTCAGTGGTTAGAGACAGGGTAAGATTTCCTCATGAGTCAAAGAGGAAGTAAGAGGAGATTCTAGTGGGTTAAAGAAGGCAGTGACATGATGTCTTTGCTCCTCATGGGTTAATAGAAGGTCAGCCGGTGCAGTGGGAGGTGTAGCTTTTTCCCAATACCCAAGAACGATGGATAAAAATGTGAAGTATGTGGCTGCCATCCCAGCATGGCTTTAAACAGTGCTTAAAGGAATAATGAAGTAATATTGCCCAGATGAGAAGAAAAGCATTGCGCTCTATTCTCTCTCTGGAGTTCAAGACCAAGCTGGTTATTATCTACAGAAAACGCAAAACAGCGATCTGCGTCCAAAATGGCACCCCAATACTAGGCACTTCTATGGAGAACGGTCTTTAGGGCTTTAGTAATAGTGTACTACACTGGGATATTTAGAATTCGCATAGGGGAGGAACCAAAACAGAATGGCATGACCTTCAGGACAAAGAAACACTCACACCAACAAACCAGAAGTAACTCTGTACCTGTAACCCCAACACCACAAGAGTCCAATCTTCATATTCAAAATATATGCCTATGAATGAACATACATAATCTACAGTACATATTAAAATATATTTAAGTATGACTGAACGTGTATGTGAAATGCATTTCAAATAGGTTTAGACATCAAAATCTATATACACAGTAATATACGCAGTGGTTTATTTTTCACTGCCTGTGAAAAGCAAATGGAAGAGCTGTTGAATAGATCCCAGCGCACTCCTGATGCATTCCTAAGAGGAGCCCAGGCGGACTGTGGAAGAGCTGTGATAGGAGATTGATCCATAAGCATAACGTCAAGGTTGCCCGCTATGAATTACCCACAGGAACCGATGAAGGGACGGAAGAATGTGGTGCAATATAACTACTCTGCCTCGTGTCTGGTGGAGCACTAACACACACTGACACATTTGTGAAGGTTTTCAGTGTTAAATACAAATGTTTTGTACAATTGTCAAAAGTCACATATAAAATCCCTAACGAACTGGGATGTCTCATTTCGAGGGGAATTAAACCTGTACAATGGTAAATAACACGGCAAGCTGTTTGAGTAATTTCTGTGTAAATAAAATAATTAATGTTATTTCAAATTAGATATACACTGAAACACCACTTCTCTTATTTGTGACAGGTCAATTTTTCACACTCAATAAAGTGTAAAAGCTTTGATTTCGCCCTTCACTAAAATAATGGTTATTCTTTCATGGATGTTTTGGGCTCCCCTGTCCTTTGCTTGAGCAGGAAGGCTTATTGCCATAAAAGCAGAATATGATATCACCAATCAGTCATATATGGAAAGGGAACCTACACTCACCGGCCACTTCACTAGGACTTCTCGTTAATGCAAATACCAGTATCTAATCAACCTATCATGTGGCAGCAAGTCAATGCATGTAGGCATGTAGACATGGTCAAGATGATCTGATGAATTTTAAACTTCAGAATGGGTAAGAAAGTTGATTTAAGTGACTTTGAACGTGACATGTTTGTTGGTGCAAAACAGGCTGGTTTGAGTATTTCAGAAAGTGCTGATCTACTGGGATTTTCCCACACAACAATCTCTAGGGTCTACAGAGAATGGTCAGAACAAAAGAAAATATCCAGTGAGCGGCAGTTCTCTGGGTGAAAATGACTTTTTTTTGTTGATTGCAGAGGTCAGAGGAGAATTGCCAGACTGGTACAAGTTGATACTAAGGCAACAATAATTCAAATAACCACTTGATCCAACCAATGTATGCAAAATAGCATATCTGAAAGCACAACACTTCAAATCTTGAAGCAGATTTACTACAGAAGCAGAAGACCACACTTGGTGCCACTTCTTTCAGCTAAGAGCAGGAAACTGAGGCTACACTTGCATGGGCCCACTCAAATTAACAATTGAAGATTGGAAACATATTGCCTGGTCTGATGAATCTTGATTTTTGCTGCAACATTCAGATAGTAAGGTCAGAATTAGGTAAAAGCATCGCTCCATCCTGCCTGGTGGTGGTGGTTTAATGGTGTGGGGGATATTTTCTTGGCACATTCCAATCAAGCCCCTTTGTGATCTGGTGGAATGGGAGAATCTCATCATTGATATGCAGCCGACAAATCTGCATTAACTTTAAGATGGAGTAATCTCTGAGGAATGTTTCCAGCACCTTGGTGAATCTATGCCACGAAGCATGAAGGCAGTCCTGAAGGCAAAAGAGAGTACCTAATTATTTGGGCGGTGAGTGTATATTTCTGATAGAAGCACTATATAAACATGTTTTATGTATTGGGTTAAAGAGACGATACATGAAGATTTTGTTGATAATGCTTTGAGCTAAATGTCAAAAGATGAGACGTTTGGTGAAAATAACATTTAGCAAAAATATCACAGAACCATAAAATCTGTGCAAAACAAATGAATAAGGTACTTTATATGCGAAAGCAAAAAACAACAAACAAAACACAACAAACACAACCAATTGTCTACAGAGACTCATTATAGGGTAATGTCATGATAAGTGGACCAGTACTAACAGAGATGTCTTGGGAGAGACAACTCCAACCAGGGTCTAAAGTTTGGCCCAGTTTAGTGATTATGTAAGGTGCAAGACAGTCATGACAGCCTGTTAGTGGCTCTGACTGACTGCTCAGACATTGGAGGTGACAGAATGCCTCTAGAGGTATGCGTGTAGGGGGGCTGGCAGATCACACAATGACAGTGGTATTAGAACGGTGGGTGTGGTGGAAGTTTCGGTTGTGGGTCGATCGATGAGATGGTGCTGGGTTGAAAAGTGGATCCACTAGGTGGCCCACCAGTTGTGGTGGTGATTGGCTTTACAGTGATTGACTGTCTATACAGTGATGTCAGAAGGACAATGCCTATTTCTCTTGTTCAAGTAATAGTATTTTCCATATAAGACAATGCTACATTTCGATGGCTGAGCAGTTACTTGTTGAATGTTCTGGGCGAGGTGGAAGAGACGATTAAGTAAGCATTAACACACGACAGACTGTGCGTTGCCAGGGAATAACCGCACACCTCAGCAGTGTAGAAAGCCACGAGGCTGAAAGCCGAGGCAGTTTAATTAAATTTAAATGGCATTCGTTAGCCAGTTTGCTTTAGTTATGCATTTTTTATGCTATTCAAATGTTTAGGTGATACAGACCTTACTGTCAACATCAATCAGCCTGCTATAGCTACTGTACTGACGACACTAACACAGGCTATAATTAACAAAACTATTAATTAGTATTCATTCCCGGTTATTAGATAGTACAAATACTAAAGTATTTTACTAACTGCGTACTGCAGTTACGTTGTAGTCTTAAGTATTTGACTAACTGGTAGCCTATATTTTATGAGATGTCAAGGATTATTAACTGTCTGTGCATAAAAGTGTTACACTACTCTGTGGCTTGAGATGGTAGTTTCCAAAATATCAACATATTTATAAATGGTCAAATCAAAAAATTCTATCCTTTCTAGATTTCTCTCTGCTGTCAATTTTAAATTCGGATCTTATGAGTTAAGAGAGAAACTGTGAGGGTAATATCTGTTCCATTCCATAGGATATCATCTTTTCCAAAGAACAATCTGATGGTGATATCGATTTTTTTAAACATCATAAATATATCTTCCAGTGCCCCCTGAATAGATTGGCATAGTTTGGGCAAAATCAGCACCAATCGCCGTAATCGTGAAAAAGCCTAAATGAATTAACTAAGCGTTTGAATATCTATAGGTAAATGCGAAAACTAATTTCTACTAGTTAATAAAATGTTTGCTTATGTTTTTGTTTGCATATGTGGTTTAAACACCTTTCTGTACATTACCTTGGAAAAATGAACTCATTGCGACATCCACTATAAGGTTTGCACAGAACGTCGGTGTTTATCCCTAAATCTTTTAGCCTGTAAACTGTTCACTTGACACAGTCGTCCGCTGTCAAATTGCGGGATTCATTTCAGTCGCATTGCACTTGAACATAATAGCGTTCGTCATCAGAAAAATGCAGTTAATTTAATTCGCACTATTTTTACAAATAATTTAATAGCACACATAAAATGTGTTATTAATATTAGGATGATTTCAACAACAGAGGGATAGAGATCATTTAATTTGCTAACAACGTGTAGGAAAACAATTGTAGGCTATATGCCTCAACAATTTACAGAAAATATATATAAAACATAGGCAGAACAATAATTTCAGGCAACTTGTAAGTCTTATTCAATACCGTTTTCATAGAAAGTAGCCTATCTTCATTTTGCCGGTAGAACGGGTAGTCTATCGCAATTCCTCTTTTTTTATAATAAAGATGTTAACTGAAGGCTATTTCTTGATATTTTAAAATATGAAGAATGGTGTCTAGGGTTAGATGGATAAACAACCCAACCCGTGATATGGAGAAAACTCAGTGTGTGTAATGTGAGTGGTAGGTCAGACATTAGGCTAACAAGCCAGCCACCAGTGTATTGACCGGTATTGACATGACAGCCACTAGCTAGCTATCGCTTCGTCACGAAACCATACTTTATTACAAAAAAGATTAGATTACTTAAAACCTGTGGCTGGTTAGCATGTCTACATCAGTGACAATCTTTTTGTGGTAAGTGAATGTTAAAATCCTTTTTATTTTTTAGATGGTCTTATTTGGAAGTTGTTGTTGAGATTTGAATCGAGAGGAATTGTCCGCCATGTTTTTTATTTGTTCAGCTCCTCAGGGGGGCGTAGTGATACTTTTTGATTACATACTAAGCACTTCAGTTAAAAGGCAACATTCTACAGTGCGGATATCAGGAAATTGTCATAGGCTTGGAATGCAATTTTAGCCAATCAAATTCCAGATATCACCGGACCCTTTTTATAGAGCTCAACAGTCAATTTCCCATTCATTTCTCCCATTGACTTCTGGAAAAATAAAAAATAAAATCTGTATATAAGGAGTTTTAGACCATGCCTTAGGCTAACCAGCTACAACGTGACTCATAAGCATACAATATATATAATTTCAAGTGAAAAAATGAACCGCAAATCCCAAAAAAGTCAAAGGTACAAGACTGTGTACATATTTTTTATTCTGAGTAAAGGAACTACTTATCCCATTAAACATTGCGAGTGTTATCTTTCCGCCTTTACATTCCTTTAAATTACCTAACTTTAGCTAATTTCACTTACACAATGTCATCCTTGAAATATGATGTAATCTACAGCTCAGTAAACGTACTTACAGTTCTCTAACTATCCATTCTTTTTTGCTACGACACAGGCGTACGGTACGACTCGGGCAGGCTGCCAGAGTTGGAAACACAAAGCTTTTTTGCGGGCTCAGTAAACATTTCCATGGTAACCGCGAGTTTGTCTACATGACATCGTGGATTTCCACCAATCAGAGGCATCACTGCTGGTTTAGGATTGTGGGTAATGAAGTACTTATCCAAGACATCGCGAATAAAATACATTTATCTCAAAACAAGGTTAGTGCCCCTTGAACTTTTGGCATCTATATGAGCAAATACAATCGCTTGGTCATGTCGTTGCTGGTTTTAAGTCTACCATTGACGGTTACGATTTTATGCCTTATACTCGAATTGTCAATGGAGAAAATGTATTGTATTCTTACTTCCGCAGTCGGCTGTGGGCGGGACTGTTGAGGTCTATTAAGCCCAAAAATGTCCTCGACAGGATGGGATGCATCAAGGACCAATCGATATTATATTGGGGGGCCACATTGTTATAGGTAGATACTAAATACGGTTAAGGACAAGGTTTGGCTGGAATAAAAGAGTTGAGGACATTTATTTAGCATGTGTCCAGACTCTGAATTTAGGACTTTATGAAATAATTCCCGGAATGAAATCCCTTTGACCATCGTCATTTTTGTTATCTGTTGGCATTGGTGTTAACGAAAATATTTTGGGAATGCGTGATTACTCCACATGTCATTCAATTTCAGTACAGGTTTTCTTTTTCAGTTTGAATTAGAAAAGAAATAAGGTGTGAAATAATTCCTCTGAAAATAAATGGATGACATTGAACAATGTATTCAGCTCAATCATTATATGCGTACATATATTCTACCTGGGGCTCTCCATGAGCTGTTTCTTAACCGCCATTGTCTGACAAGTTTTCTTCCTTGTCATTGATTATTCCCTCTCTCTCTCTCTCTCTCTCTCTCTCTCTCTCTCTCTCTCTCTCTCTCTCTCTCTCTCTCTCTCTCTCTCTCTCTCTCTCTCTCTCTCTCTCTCTCTCTCTCTCTCTCCTCTCTCTCTCTCTCTCTCTCTCTCTCTCTCTCTCTCTCTCTCTCTCTCTCTCTCTCTCTCTCTCATTCTTTCTTTCTCTTCCTCTCTCTCTCTCAGTGCCACTGTGTTCCTTGCTGCAGTGCAGTCTGATTGGCTGACAGCATGTCTCGAACCACTCACACTGACTGGCTGATAGGTGCTCCTGCTGCTCCCCTCCCAACTTGGTTAGGCGGGCTCAACTGGCTGCTGGCAGATCGGTAGGAGGGTGGTTGGGAGGGGCGGGTTGGCAAGGTAGGGCTACCTACCTTAGGGAGGGCAGTCTAGGCAGCTGTATTAGGAGCGCTCCAGGCTTCAGGCCCGATGGTGGATTCAGCCCAAAACCCTCCCAAGTTGCACAGATTAATTAGCATTATAAAACGAATGGAGTATTGTGTATTCACCTCTCCTTAGTAGAGGGGGAGTTTGAGGAACTTTTAACGGCCTAATGTAGCAGCTACCGCCTGGAAGCTTTGTGGAGTGGAGGTGTGGCGAGGCAAATTTTGGCCATTTGTAAATGTATTTTCTGTTGTATTGTCCTCACACAGGGTCAGGCTGAATACTGAATACATGTCAGTAGCTTGCAGGAAGGTGAGAAATCCACTTGTTTTGTGAAATTTTGGGCTCAGTTCATTCTTTGGATGACGTGTCACTGGGTGGTGCTGTGGTCCATCATATTTGGTACAAGCGGTCACACGCGCTGACACACACACATTTGTAACACTGCAGTGTAGCCCGAGTGGTTGGCTGACTCACAGCAATGGAAGACCAACTGAATGTGCATGGCATTGGTCTGAGTCAGAGGACGTGCCCATTGGACACACGTGCGCACCATACAAAAATATTCCCTATCGACTGTGCATCAGTTTACCATTTCCACGCTCACTCACCACCCGGGCGTCCGACATTCTGCTGCATCATGTGTTCAATAGAGGGTGGGGGGTATTCTGGTCAGCTGCTGCTGACCAGAATACAACTGGTCACCACTGCAGGAGATGGGGGTGTGACTGCCACCTGCAGATGAGGTGCAGTACTGGCACAGAAATAATTATAAAAAATTTAGAACACTTACCATGATGACTATCGAAGTTGGGCCGTCTCCTTCCGCCTATTCTCTTTAGGACAGAGTTTGACTCAGCCACCTGGAGAGCACAAGAAAACCATTCCAGGGAGGTCAGAGACAGTCGTTACCTGACTTGAAGACCAGATTAAAGCAGAGGCTTACACAATCAAGAATAATGCCACTGTAAGCATAGCGATCGAATATTGTTTCCTGCAAGCCTTGCTTATTTGGCTCAGACTGCAGCATGCTGTTGATGTAGGGTGAACAGCAGAGTGAAGTAGAGTGAAGTGCTTCTATGAATGCTGTTCTAGAAAATATTTACCTTGTTAAGATCTTAGTTTTAGGTAGTTTGGTTCCTGGATGCAGGCTGGATAAAGTAATCTTGAGGGTTTTTACTACAGTATATTGGCAAAATAACAAGGTAATTGCTGTATCCAAACTCTACATATTATGTTGTGCCTAGTCTCTAAAACACAGAAGTAAAACTTACGTATTTGGTCAGTTGATTCATTTAATTTCTGTGTCCAAATGCTACACAGATTGCTATAGGCCTGCCTACAGTGCTAAAAGAAAAAAAAAACGATAATAAACCCCTCCTGTATTTCTCATTGGTTGTGTTCCATCTTTATTTTAAAGAAACATTCGCCCAGTTGTGATTAGACCAAATAATCAGTGAAAAAAGAAAGAAAACATTAATACAACCTCTATATATAGTTCAGACTCTATATAATACATAATCTATATAAAACAGACTCTATATTATACAGGCTCTATATGATACAGACTCTATTTAATACAGACTATATAATACATACTCTACTGTATATAACACAGTCTCTATTTAATAAAGACTCTATCTAATACAGACTGTATATTACAGACTATTTATACAAACTCTATATAATACAGACGCTATAAAATACAGACTCTATATAATACAGACTTTATATAACACAGACTCTAAATAATACAAACTCTATTTAATACAGACTCTATATAATACAAACTCTATATAATACAGCCTCTACATTATGCAATATAAACTCTATTTATTACAGACTCTATTTAATATAGACTATATAATATAGACTATATTTAATGCTGCACTGTGTAACATTCCATTCATTTGTCCTGTCGGCCCAAATTTTCCATAAATTCCTAAAATTATTTTTTATATATATGTTTTTAATTAAAACAGGAATAATACAGGGACAATATAACAAATTTCCGAAAATACACATTATTATTTTGTCCATAATATGCATTTGTTTCTAGTTAGATATTGTGAACTGTCGATTTAGCTTTTCTACTATTGTCTATATTTGGTATTATTTAAGTTGACGTTTTCCTTGGCCATATACCACATATTGGCCATATACCACACCCACTTGTGCCTTATTCCTTGAGTACACAAGGGTCAGCTCACAGAGATAGAAGCAACTGGGTGGGACTTTCAGATGTATTGGCTGATTTTTGGCGTTTCTCCAGACCTGGTCATCTTAGGAGGTAATGCCAATTGTGAAGAAACTCAAATCCTAAATGACGCTTGCATTAATGATGTTGGTCCTTGCCGGGTGTGCTTTCGGGTGCCATGTTCTCTCTCTCCGTCTCTGTGGCGGCCAACCAGGCCTGACAGACTGCTGCTGCAATGTGCCTGTGGCTCCCAGGGAACAGCAAAGTCATAAGGACAGAAAGTGTGCTGCTAGCTGTCTCGCTGTCTCTGCTTTTCTCTCTGTTGCTGCCTCTCCCTCTCTCGCTCTCTCTTTCTCTCCCTGTCTTTTTATCTCTGCCCCTCTGTCGCTCTCTGTGTCTGCCTCTCTCTGTGTTTCTGTCTTTCTGTCTTTCCCTCCTCTGTCTTCCTCTATATCTGTCTCTCTCACATCATTCTGTCTCTGTCCTCAGATGCCTTGATGTCTCAATTGTTTCATTTCACCTCGTTCTTTCCTGTGTGTGTGTGTGTGTGTGTGTGTGTGTGTGTGTGTGTGTGTGTGTGTGTGTGTGTGTGTGTGTGTGTGTGTGT
>JACXGM010008710.1:0-27560 GCA_016801145.1 Umbra pygmaea | reverse complement strand
CTGTATGAAAGTACAGATTCTGAGCTTTCAAATGGTATATCATTCACTGAAATAGAAGCAATATTTGGAAAGCCATGCTGTTTCAAATGTGCCACAATTGGAATTGGAGTACTGAGACATCGCACTTCAAAGATTTGCCGAAAACTCATCCCAAAAAAGGTCCCCCTTTGTTCACGGCCATTCAAGATCGTTCACACACTCCAAGGCTTTAGATTCACCCATCTTTGGCATGGAATGACAGTCACTGCCGAACTGTCTATTAGAAAGACTAATTAGGAAAATGTATGTTACTGTTAGCAAAAAAAATTTCATCATCACATTCTCAGTGAATTGAATGCTCCATTTTCAATATGTCCACTGTTGGTAGTTGGTAGCTAGCTTGTAACTAGCAAGACTAATACATCAATGAAACAACATACAACACTGTAATAAAAAAACAGTACATTCTAAATCACTAACGTTATGTCATCCAAAAGATTTGTTTGATACTTAGGTTAACTGACATTACATGATTCAGTGGTTGACACACTTTGAATTCAGGTTTTTAAAAGCTTAACTATTTGTTTGATAAAATAAGCAACTGAAAGTTAGGCAAATAAATATATTTTCTTGACATTTATATTGTCTAATGTTATCCAAAGACTTATTTGTAACATTCTAAACCGCTAATTTCAGTTAGTTAAAAAAGTATTATAACCTTAGGCGGCATGAATGCAATGTTATCAAAAAATAGCGCTTACATGTACAGTAGGTACGGAAAGTATTCAGACCCCTTTAAATTTTTCACTCTTTGTGACATTGCAGCCATTTGATAGAATCAAAAAAGTTCTTTTTATTTCTCAGTAATGTACACTCAGCACCCCATCTTGACAGAAAAAAACTGAAATGTAGAAATACTAGCAAATTTATTAAAAAAGGAAAAACTGAAATACCACATGGTCATAAGTATTCAGACCTTTGAGCTAGTACAGCCATGAGTCTTCTTGGGATTGATGCAACAAGTCTTTCAAACCTGGATTTGGGGATCCTCTGCCATTCTTCCTTGCAGATCCTCTCCAGTTCCGTCAGGTTGGATGCTGAACGTTGGTAGACAGCCAGGTCTCTCCAAAGATGCTTAATTGGGTTTAGGTCAGGGCTCTGGCTGGGCCAGTAAAGAATGGTCACAGAGTTGTTCCGAAGCCACTCCTTCATTATTTTAGCTGTGTGCTTAGGGTCATTGTCTTGTTGGAAGGTGAACCTTCGGCCTAATCTGAGGTCCTGAGCACTCTGGATGAGGTTTTCTGCCAGGATATCTCTGTACTTGGCCACATTCATCTTTCCTTCAATTGCAACCAGTTGTCCCATCCCTGCAGCTGAAAAACAGACCCATAACATGATGCTGCCACCACCATGTTTCACTGTTGGGATTGTATTCGGCAGGTCATGAGCAGTGCCTGGTTTTCTCCACACATACCGCTTAGAAATAACGCCAAAAAGTTCAATCTTGGTCTCATCAGACCAGAGAATCTTATTTCTCATAGTCTGGGAGTCCTTCATGTGTTTTTTGGCAAACTCTATGCAGGCTTTCATATGTCTTGCACTGAGGAGAGGCTTCCGTCGGGCCACACTGCCATAAAGCCCTGACTGGTGGAGGGCTGCAGTGATAGGTGACTTTGTGGAACTTCCTCCCATCTCCCTACTACATCTCTGGAGCTCAGCCACAGTGATCCTTGGGTTCTACTTTACCTCTCTCACCAAGGCTCTTCTCCCATGATTGCTCAGTTTGGCTGGACGGCCAGGTCTAGGAAGAGTTGTGGTTGTCCCACACATCTTCCATTTAAGGATTATGGAGGCCACTGTGCTCTTAGAAACCTTGGGTGGAACTCTTTTGTAACCTTGGCCACATCTGTGCCTTGCCACAATTCTGTCCCTGAGCTCCTCGGGTAGTTCCTTCGATCTCATCATACTCATTTGCTCTGACATGCACTGTGAGCTGTAAGGTCTTATATAGACAGGTGTGTGCCTTTTCTAATCAAGTCCAATCAGTATAATTAAACACAGCAGGACTCCAATGAAGGAGTAGAACCATCTCAAGGAGGATCAGAAGAAATAGACAGCATGTGAGTTAAATATGAGTGTCACAATAAAGGGTCTGAATACTTATGACCATGTGATATTTCAGTTTTTCTTTTTTAATAAATTTGCACATTTCTGTTTTTTTCTGTCAGGATGGGGTGCTGAGTGTACATTCATGAGAAATAAAATAAACTTTTTTGATTTTATCAAATGGCTGCAATGAAACAAAGAGTGAAAATTTAAAAGGGGTCTGAATACTTTCTGTACCCACTGTAGTTCAAGTTTAATACCGTTATTTGTCCCCCCAGTGGGGCAATTAATTTCACAGCATAGGAGCACACAAACATATGAACACACAGATACACATAGTATGATAAAATAACATAATACACATTCAATCAATTTGAAAAATAATGTGAAATGTGTAAGCTACCTTTCCCTCCTTGCATTTAGAAGAGAAACAGCAGATGGAACAAAGGAGTGTTTAAATCTGTTCGTTTTAGCAAATGGTAGTATGTATGAATGAACGAAGGTGTCGCAGGACACTTATTATAACACATCATACAACATTTAAAAATGTATTTTTATGGTGATTTCAAATCAATTGTTAACTGAACACTCTTGGTCATATTAAGATTCCAACTATTTCATATCCATTTTTCACTTGTCATTTGTGTCATTTGATATTTTGAGAAAAAATTTTTTTTTCTTTTTCATGCAGCCCATTTTTTATCCCCTAATGACACAATTAAATAATACTGGTTGGAAATGACAGATTAGTTTTACTGATCTCAAATCTGATGAAAACAGACCTCAATTTATTATGTGACACCTTCAGTCCTGTTTAAGGTGATTTAGAAGATCCTGTGTATTCATAGCTAAAATAAAATGTAATTGCAGAAAGATAAGAATCATTTCAAGGGTGTGAGCACCCAAGCGATTACCAGTGTGAGTGACTGCCAGTTCTATTAAATAAAATATGAAAAGATGTAGGACAATAAACCTATTGTTTAGCTAGCAAGTCATTACTCATCTCTTGTCTCAATGTCACCAAATGTTACTGTTTTACAACACTTCCAACATTATAGTCTTTAAAATGCACATGTTCAACTATAGAAAAGGAATTTGGCAGAAGGTGATCTTATTTGTAGCATCAATGTAGCAACACAACAGAGTGAATCCATTTGGCAGTCTAAAACCTTTTAGCAATTGAAGGGGTCTAGCTGAACATCTTGGCAAGGTCACTGGTGTTGAAGCTACGGTATTACACAACAATGTAATGGTGGAATAGTCATTTGTATGGTAAGTGAGAGATTATTGCTCCAGAGAGAGAAATTACCCTTTCCTTTCTTTTACATGTCTTGTCCTGTTTGTTGATAGAGCTCTCCCTGCAGCTCAGCATAAGTATTGTAGCTCACCTGATCCCATCTCTGAAAAAAATCACCTGTGGGCACCTCACATTTTCCTACATACCTGTCAAACGAAAGGCTCAAATGAAAGATTACAACAATTCCCCCTTTTTCTATCTTTTAATTTTTCTTTTTGTTTTTTTCTTCCCGGAGTCATGGCCCCTGCTTAAACAATGTTTCTTCATCCACTAGCATGGAACGTGCTAAATGTGTGATTGTTCCTCAGCTGACTTGGCCCATACTAAAGCTGTGCTTTTTTTTCCACTGGCATAAACTGTGTTGAAGCTGTGCTTGTTCATCCACTGATCTGGCCCATGTTGAAGCTGTACTTGTTTTTCCATTGGCCTAGGTCTTGTTAAAGCTGTGTTTGTTCCTCCATCGACCTAGCACCTGGTAAAGCTAAGCTTGTTATTCCATTGGCCTAGTAGCCCCTGTTAAAGCTGTGTTTGTTCCTCCATTGGCCTAGCCCCTGTTAAAGCTGTGCTTTTTTCCACTGGCCTAGCACCTGTTAAGTCTGTGCATCTTCTTACATTGGCCTAGCCCCTGTTAAAGATGTGCTTGTTCTTCATCTGACCTAGCCCCTGTTAAAGATGTGCTTGTTCTTCATCTGGCCTAGCCCCTGTTAAAGGTGTGCTTGTTCTTCCACTGGCCAAGCCCTAGCCCCTGTTAAAGCTGTACTTGTTTTTCCAGTGGCCTAGCCTCTGTTAAAGCAGTGCTTTTTTCCACTGGCCTAGCCCCTATTAAAGCTGTGCTTGTTCTTCAAGTGGCCTAGCCCCTATTAAAGGTGTGCTTGTACATCCACTGGCCTAGCCCCTGTTAAAGCTCTGCTTGTTTTTGCAATGGCCTAGCTCCTGTTAAAACTGTGCTTGCCCAAGTAAGAAAAAGTATATTTAAATTATACTCCAGTATTATACTTCTAGTATACTTATGTTTAACTATAAGTATGTATTCAATATCTTTAAGTAATTGTATTTAAAATAATATATTAGAAGTATATTTAGGATAAATAAAATACATTTCAAGTATATTTAAATATACTTTTTTTTACCTGGGGTGGGTTTCACTGGCCTAGCCCCTGATAAAGCAGTGCTTGTTTTTCCACTGGTATAGCCCCTGTTAAAGCTGTGCTTGTTCTTCCACTGACCTAGCCCCTGTTAAAGCTGTGCTTGTTTTTCCACTGGTCTAGCCCCTGATAATGTTATGATTGTTCATCCACTGGCCTAGCCCCTATTGAAATTGTGCTTGTTCTACCACTGACCTAACCCGTTTTAAAGTTGTGCATGTTCTTCCACTGGCCTAGGCCCTGTTAAAGATGTACTTTTTTCCAGTGGGCTAGCCCCTGTTGAAGCTGTGTTTGTTCCTCCACTAACCTAGCTCCTGTTAAACCTCTGCTTGTTCTTTCTCTGACCAAGTCCCTGTTAAAGCTTTGCTTGTTTCTCCACTCACCTAGCCCCTGTTAAAGCTGTGTTTGTTCCTCCACTGGCCTAGCACCTGTTAAAGCTGTGCTTGTTTTTCCACTGGCATAGCCCCTGTTAAAGCTGTGTTTTTTTTTTCACTGGCCTAGCCCCTGTTGAAGCTGTGCTTCTTTTTCCATTGGCCTAGCACCTGTTAAAGCTGTGCTTGTTCTTCCACTGGCCTGGCCACTGCCTAAGATGCATTTGTCCTGCCACTGACCTAAAACTTTCTAGACATGTTTTCGTTTTTCCATCATCCTGGTCCTTGCTAAACGTGTATTTGTTCTTTCAATGACCTGGAACCTTCTAAAGTTGTGTTTGGTGTTGGGGATGGTTTCTAAGCAAAGAAGCTGAGGTAGCAAGTTGTTCTGGAGTTGGGCAGGCATTAGGGGATGTTACAGTCTGACAGGTATCTATAGATGCCATTGACTTTAAATTAAAGCGCTGTGTGAGGTGATCAATCATCGAAGACGACTCCGGACAGAGACTGGGTGTGATGCATTGACCCTCTCTTCCCACTTGGCTCCCACTGAGATGGCACTACACCATCAGTGCAAAATTACCTCAGCAACTCACACTATCCTCCACTCTGTTCCTTGCATCTACAGTATTCTTCCTTCCTGTACTCCAGAAACCTCAACCATTTTACACTTCACAGAGCAACACTGTTTTTATCACCTCCTACGAAATGTTGCGGTTCTACTACACAGTGTGTGCTTTCACAGAAGATGCAATGTTTCTTTCAATTGAGAAATATTATGCAGTTTCATTCAGACAAAAGCAAATGTTTGTATAACACCTTAGGAATATTTGGCCATTCAGTTATATAGGTTTAACTTTGCAGTTACTGTTGCTGTATGTAGCTGTGAGTCAAGACACTTTGGAGTAGCAAATGTGAGATGCTCTATGAGAAAATGTATTTAGCAAATAAAGACAATACT
Organism: Umbra pygmaea; assembly: GCA_016801145.1. Taxonomy (NCBI): domain Eukaryota; kingdom Metazoa; phylum Chordata; class Actinopteri; order Esociformes; family Umbridae; genus Umbra; species Umbra pygmaea. The sequence goes on along the minus strand of JACXGM010008710.1, from coordinate 21,701 downwards.
GATTTTGTAAATATGCAAAACACAGTGACAATAAAAATTATTGTCTCTCTGCAAACATTGTTTTCTCATCTCAAAGTGAAATTAAAATACATATTTCTGACACTGGGTTAAAATGCCTGGATAGTCTTCTGACTTCTTTCTGCCCTGCACACATTCAAGGAACCTAGAGGCAGAGTCAGCAAAGCAACCCCAAAACATCACTGAGCCTCCTCTGTGTTGCACAGTAGGCATGGAGGGCTTTTCTTTGCAAGCTTAATTTCCCCCCTGTAAACATGGATTTTTCATAACTAACCAAAAGCTCTACTTCTTTTTCGTCAATCCAAAGGACATTCTCTCAGATGGACAGTGGCTTGTCCACATGCATTTGGGCAAATTAGTCAGGCTTTTTAGATTTTCTCTCTTAGAAGTGAGTTCTCCCTAGGTCTTCTATTATTGAGCCCATTTTCATTCAGATAGTGACAGATGGTACAACTTGAAACTGTTGCACCTTGAGCTTGAACGTCAGCTTTGATCTGTTTTGAAGTTTCCCTATCTCCACGTTTCAAACAATCGTTTTCTTTATTCTTGGGTCAATTTTCCTCTTGCGGCCACATCCAGGGATGTTAGCTGCAGTCCCATGGGTCTTTAAACTTCTTAATAATAATGGAAATAGTGCTCACAGGAACACCAATCTCTTTGAAGATAGTCTTTTAGCCATTACGTTTACCATTCTTGGCTAATAAATTCTTTTTAACCTCCACAGACAACTCTTTAGCTTCTGTCTTCAGTTTGATACATGCATTGAAACAAAACAGCAGAGTACTTTTCACACTTGTGATACTAATTAAAATAGAATGGTCTGATTAAAATATTACTACAATAGAATTATTTCATATAACCTCTAATCAACGTATCAATGATATTTTCCAGGCCATTTTAAAATGAGTTTTTATAATAAGAAATAGTACAGGTCTTTTTACTGTTTAGTTTTTTGTTCCAGTGCAAACCAAAGATATCCATACATGGATGACAAAATCTATTTCAACACTTCAGGCATTAGTTGACCAAAATTCCAGATTACCAAAACTTTCGGCCAAGTCTATAATGGCTGCTGTGGCTGGTAGATTGCACCAGACTTTGTGTGCAAAGGAAGGTGTGATTAAGCAATATAACATGTGACATTCCACTTAGCAAACATAAATGACAATCAAATTCATAATGTGGGTAAGCTGTTTACCATCAGTGAGTTGCTTCTTAAACTACGGCAGTCAAAAACAAATGTGCGGCAAACTTCAAGGACAATTTTTATTCAATAATGTCTGGTCACAAGTTCAAATAGATGCCTTGCCTGTAGGTCAATTTTTTTTACTGGTTTAGGTTTCTTAGTGATAAATGTGTTTGTTGTCATGTATATGTGTATTTATTTTGCTTATTTTGTATGTATGTAAAGTACTGTCCAAAAGTCTTAGGCATGCTAGATATTATTTGACTCAAATCTGTTTTTAATCATTTAGTTTTTGTGTTTTTCAATAGTGTGTCAGTAGAAAAGAGCAATGCATGAATTTTCAAAAGTTCATTTGCAATGCTGGAGAGAATTACTCATACTTTTGTTAAAGTAAGTAACATACTGTAATAGATCACATTTCAGATGAATTACATTTTAGGAATATAGGCCAGTGCATGTTGACATAATGATGCCACCAATGACACAATGCATTTTGATACAACCAAACTGATTAACTGAATCTGAAAGGTGACGGTGTGGCAAAACATTTTTTTTTTTAATTAACATCTTTACATTTGCAGGACATTTTTGTCTTTAATTAGCATATTAGCCCAAACATCTCAGAAGTTCTCCCAAATTACATTCTCAGGAAACTATTTTGAAAACATGAATTACGTTTTGAACCAACATATTGGGGTCTTTTTACGGGTTTCGTTTTGCGGATTCATGTGAGAACATTCCACACATTCCATACATTACATAGCATTCTAAATTATATTGCAACATTTATGGTTAAGGTTAGGGTTGGGCATGAGGTCACTAACAGTTAAGGTTAGGCGTGAGATTATTAATAGTTAAGGTTAAGATTAAGGTTAGGATTAAGGCTAGGGTTAACAATACAAAAGAAAACTGACCATCGCCTCTCTGCATCACGCTGCAAAGGAGAACAAAACATAAACAGTGTGAATCTGGATTTGAACTCGCGAACACTGGCATGAAAATCGCAAAGTTATACGCCCGTCCATCATCCCAGACCCCCGCCCTAGCAAAATCTACACTACTTACATGTATATGCTACATTATGATGTTCATGTGTTCATATTTAAGGTTACTCACTTGTTCAATTTAGTTCCCTCTGAATGTAATTGACCATCTCAAACGTTAATCTTTCACTTTTGCTAAATAGTTCCCTCAGAACATACTTCATGCGATTTTGGGCTCATTAGCCATTGTCCATCCAGTGCTGAACTGTTTTACCACAACTGTAAAACAGGAAACACTGATGTGGAGCACAAATATACACTTACGTTACATGACAAAACTCAATTTGTTTAGGGAACCTTTTTGGCACGACACTGCTACAAACCATGGATTTCATCTTTAAATGGCAAATAAATTTATGTTGAAAATTTCATTGGCCATAACTTCCTTCATAACAGGGGGACTTTAAGCTTGTTGTCTGTAAAATAAGTGACCATTGAATGCAAGTTTAAATGATGGACGGTGGTAAATACATTATTTACAACAAATACAAAAAAACAGACAACAGAAATTTAAGCGAGCTACATACATTTAGTCTGAACAGGCTCTGAATTCATGTCACAGTGCAGTTCTGTAGGCATGACATGGTTTATCCAGCACCCTACCCCGTTAGACATCACCACTATACTGTAATTAATCTGAATGTGACTGATAAACAGGAGTCTCACTCTGAGTAAAGCTGCTCTGTTAATGAATGGAGTTAGGATGCTGCCCATCAGGTAAAAATAAGGGCACTTGTGCAGCTTTTAGAAAAGGCTTACATCATTCTGTAATTTCTGTAGAAAATATCCTCCACACCATTACACCACCACCACCAACCTGAACCGTTGTTACCAGGCTGGATGGATCGATACTTTCATGTTGTTTACACCAAATTCTGACCCCTCCATCTGAATGTCACAGCAGACTCATCAGACCAGACAACATTTTTTTCAATCTTCTATTGTCCAATTTTGGTGAGCTGGTGCACATTGTAGCCTTGGTTTCCTGTTCTTAGTTGACAGGAATGGCACCTGGTGTGGTCTTCTGTTGCTTGGCTGATTAGAAATTTCCAATAACGAGCAGTTGAATAGGTGTACCTAATGAAGTGGCCGGTGAGTGCACACATATATATATACACACACACACACACACACACACACCATCTCAGTACAGAACAGGCCTGCTTAATTTCATGCTGCTGTGACCCTCTCAACACATGAGGTATCATACTGGCAAACACCATGTCGGGTTGGTTATGGAAGGGGAAAATGTATTTCAATCACCTGCGTGTTGTTGCTTGGCTTGGGTTTGAATGCAAGCCTATTCCAAGGAAAGATAGTCCTGAAAAATAAACGCCTAAAACAGTTTTGATTAAATGGAATGCCTGTGCATCCACGTTAGGCCACATATGAAAATAAAATTCTGCCAACCAACAGAGGATATATCTGCCTCTTAGCTTGATTCATAGTCCATCTGCCAGCCGTCGATTGACTGAAATTGCCAATGGCAACATCATAAATGTACGATTGATACGCTGTATAGAGATTGGTCATGGTCGCTTATGAAAAGTATAAACACAGAGACAGCTGACAGCCATTTTACACACAAAGCTTCCATCATGGAAACTTCTTTTGATGTATGACAGATCCATGATATGAATACAACAAAGACACTGAAAATGTTCTATTATGTCCTTGTGCCAAAACAATTAATACATTTTTCAAAACAGAACCCAAACATGGAATTAGTCCAAATGCAGATAAGACAACTTATGCTGGCATTTTTATCATGCTAATCTAATTTTAGCATGCTAAGTTTATTTTTACAAAAAAGCTAAATAAACAACAGACTATACTGTCCAAATGTCATTTAATTCTAATGAAGTTAAATATCAGGATTGTCACAATTTTTTCCATAGTCTGTTTGAAATTAAACTGCAACTGCTAGCGAAGGCATCAAGTTATTAATTGCATAATCGCATGCAGGTTATGCATCCATTCTTGTCCATTCATTTACAGTGTCTCTAACACTGATTGATCCTACAGTAGATGTCATTTCAAGGGTAATTTTCCATATTATCTTCTAACAATGCCCCTAAGACATACACAACCTTATTATCTGTAACAGAAATAAGTCAGATTAATGTCTTTGTTTAGGTAAAAACTATGTTATTGATTAAAGTTTTTAGTTTCTGTACCATGATTGTAATCTAGCCATCCCTAACCACAACCACAGTATATCAGAGATGGTCATAAGTTATATTAGTACATATATAAACAACATTTATTTTTAATTTGAGTCACTAGAGAAGGGGATTTGGGCCACATAATTATGGCCAAGTTTTCTCTGATTGACACCTGATGTGCATTTCAAATTTAGGAATCTTGTCATGAATTGAAATAAATAAAATTATACTAATGTATTACTAATATTAATATAAAAAATAAGACAGGCAATAACTATAATGGGCATTTAAAATTATCCAGTACATCCATTCTACTTGATCTAGGGAGTGTTGGCATGATATCAAGCATACTGTATTTCTACAAACCCCCATCAACAAGCCTGATCTGGTGAACTTTCAGAGGTCAGCCTTATTATTTCCACTCTATCCAACATTAATATGGAGAATAATCATTAATGTTTGCATTGTGTGTTTGAACATGCTGACCCATCTGCTCGTGGGATGCCTTCTTCAGGATCTCAGTCTGTTTGAGAGCCAGACCTCGCACACAGACCAGCTCCTCTGTGAGCTCATTGTAGGCCAACACCGTATTTACCCTGCAGAGGAGGCACACAAGTTTATCGTTGTTCAATGCTAGTTCTGCATTTTAAATGCCATCCATTTCCCTAGGCCTAGACAGAGCTTTTATGTTATCTTTATTTTACCAGGGAGGTCGATCAAGTACAGTGTCTACCAGTAAATCACATGCCAGCTAAACCAGCATGATTTTTCTACCAAGCTGACTAGCTACCTGGCTGATGTTTCATAGACAGCTTTTTTCCATTCGCTGTATTGATAGTCTACATTTGTTATTGGAATTCACAATTACAAGGCTAAATGTGTGTAGTTATATTTTAATTGATAATACAAATTCTAATGAGATACTTTGTCTAGCTATGTAATCTAGCCAGCTAATATTTATATTGGCATTACACATTGTATCGCATAACAGTTATGTTTTGGCAAGCTAGTCACTAACTTTAGCTGGACAGTTTATTTTATTTGAACTTGTATCAATTGGCAGGTGCTCTACAAATGCTAATAATACAATCAATAATGTAATTAAAGCCTCCATCCAAGACATTTGTTATTGCAAAAATATTTTTCAGGCCCTAATTTTATACGAATGTGTAGTATATTTTTTATCGTCACTGTCGGGCAAAAACCTTGTATCTCCAAAACAGACACTTTTCAGGAATTTAACAAATGTCAAAATATTCCTCACTGACTACCAAATGACTTTAAAAATTCAGAAGACATTTTGGGTACAATTTCTTGTGACTAGAGTCAGGAAATAGTTTGACTACATTTAGAGTGGTGTCTGCTTTAAACATATGTAGACATAAGTGATTTTCACCCAAGAGGAGTTTTATATTATATGCACAATCTAAGTACAGTAGAAACATTATCTCACAACACAACACTGTTTCTTACCGCTATGGTAGCCATTTTCTTACATGCTGTCCGGCAAGGAATCCCCACAAAAGTGTGTGACATATGGTTCGCTTAAGTGGAGGAAGTGCAGTTTTCAGATCTGTCAATTAAACCAGAGCTGTACAGTGAGCTCTAATTAGGTTCCTTGATTAGTTGTATAAGGTGTGCTTGAAACATCACCTGTTTTGCATATTTATGCTGTGAGGGATTCTATTCAGGGGGTGGAATAATTTTGGGGCTGAAGTTATTATCAGTTGCATTTGCAGATAAATTTGGGGAAACCACTTGATGCATTCGTTGTGTTGAGCTATTTCAATTGCTTTTGTTTGATTTGTTTATTGCAAACAGCTAAAAGTCTGTACATTTTGACAATAAATTTGATTTGCAATGGCGGTTAAATAATTTTTATTGCAACTTTATGTTTGCTAGTGTGTAGCTGACTAATGGCTAAACATTTTATTTATTTATTATTTTTATATATTAGATTTTGCATATAATTTTCTCCAAATATGTCAAATTCCCTTTTAAACAAGTGCCCGACATGCACACAAGGAGTTGCTTACTGTTCCATTGCTAATACAGCAGTTAAGACCATTCTCCCTCATCTTTACTATCATTACAGACATCATTCATAAGATAGCAGCATTAGTGTATACAATCAACCACAGCTCTCCTCCATCTAGAATACAGAGGCTAATCTTGCAGTTAATATGTCAGGTGCTTGATGACACAGTGTGCTGTTTGTTGGCCCAGCTTATAACCCTCATTACATGGACAAACACAGTATTGTGTTCCACCATCCAGTCAGCCATTTCACTAAACAAAATCCAATTCCATTTCACATTGTTTTGAGTACGCTGTAAAAACACAACAATTTAAACCAGTGGTTCCAAACTTTTTTCGGTGACTGTACCACCAACTTAATCTGACTCTTTCTGGAGTTCCTTGTACACTCTTAAAAATAAAGGTTCTTCAAAGTTTCTGTGTTGGGGTATATGGTTCCTTGAAGAACCTTCAACATCTAAAGAACCTTTCCATTGCACAAAAGGTTCTTTGTAGCGCCAAAAGGTACTTTAGATTATAAAATGGTTCTTCACCATCAATCTCATGTGACCTTACATTTTTGGAGTAAATTTGTGTTTCCCATACATTGATTTATTTGTGGTGGTGTGCCACAATCTCTGCACTCACCGCTATGAATAGATTTATGCTTCCTATGTTAATTAGACTGCAATATATATTTACACTTATATTAGTAACATAAAAGGCAACATGTTAAGTATTGGGCAGTTATGCATTGTTTTCACATTTCTTAATGGCATTAAGAAAAAATTGGTTCTTCAAGGAACCTTTCAGTGAAAGGTTTTTTGGGGAACCAAAAAAGGTTATTCTATGGCATCGCTGTGAAACCCCCATTTTGGTTCTTCCTGGCACCTTTATTTTTAAGAGTGTAAGTACCTCCTTACTTTGAACAGTTTTACTATGGTCTCACAAGTCTCCTCAAGTACTAACTGTTGATTGGCCAGATACCCCCCAGGGTTCCTAATACCCTTCATGGCTAACCACTGCTTTAAAACCCATGGATTAAGAAATGGTGATTGCAGTGTTTTAATGTAAAATAATTTAACCTAATGTAAAGCCAAGTTTTAAGATAAATTACTTTTTAAAATTGTACTATTATTTAACGTTGCAATTTGACTAAGAAGCAACCTAAGGGTATGGTACAGAGAGAAACAGCAGAAATTTGATTTACCGTAACTATTATAGCAAATAGAAAGGCTTCACCTTTATGGTCAGGATTTAAATCAGGGTCTTTGTGGACACCAGTCAAATGCCCTAAACACTCAACCACCTTGTCCCCCCCATACAATACACACTATTTTTTTCTAAACAGCAAAATATGTTACTGTACAGTATGTTGAAAAAGCTAGTGATTTTTAAATTAGGCTACTGGTGATTTCATTAAAACCATTTTGTAAAGGCAGCACCAAAATAATTAAAGATGCTAATTATTTGTAAGCTTAATATTCATTTAGATGTGGAGGGTATTTCTTGTGGAAATCAAACTTTGTAATTTCTAAACAAGACACCAAACGCAATTAGGAGCAGACAAATAATCAGAGAAAGTAGGAGATCCAAAACCATAAATTGTACCCTGATTTTTCCAGCAATTCTTTCCAGCAATTTTACTGATTGGAGTAAATTTACACTAACTTTGTACAGCGTATACTCGAATAACAACATACCATCATTCCATTCTCTGTCTTTTTACAATGGAATAATCAGTATGTAAAAAAAATATATACTGCAGTATTCTTATTAGAATAAAACATTTTATAGTACCTTTTAACCCAAGTTAAAAGAAATTAAAAGAAAAACGTATTCAACTAAAACAAAGCTGCTAATTGATTTAGCTATTTTATTGACATACAATTTGGTAAGAAAAAATGTCACCTCTTTGAAACAGTTGATAAAATATTTTAAACATACTGTATCACCACTAATCACAATTACAATCAAAATGAGGTTCAGGTGTGGAGAAGTTAATTTTGGGAGTGGGAGGCACTGCACTGTTAGACAGGCTAGATTTGGTTGTCACTTAAAATGGAACAATCCATTGAATAATGCAATTATTTCAATGCTCTTAAATAGCTTGAAATAATTATTGTTATTATTGAATGTCTCTCTCATCAGACAGCTCTCTCATTTGAGGAGAGCAGGGTCGACCAAGTGCAACAGAGTATAATTACTGCATATGCCTCTGTCCCCAGTCCCCACCAATGCGCTAGAATTTTTATTTTAAATAATTACTATTTCCATGAAAAACACAATATACATTTTGTAGTATGAATTTGCAGTTGAATAATTTAAAACTGACCTTTTCTGACATATCTGCCAACAAGGAGGTAAAGTCATCTTGCACACTCCTTCTTGATCCAATTCTGTTAAGAGGGCACTTTCAATGTCAGAAAACGCAGACATCTATCTTACATCAATTAAATATTCTCAAACAGTGGAGGATATCAGATTGAGAATATAGCATTGATAGATTGATGGCATGTTTCTGTTTGAAAAGTATTGAAGTGTGAAGTTAGAAGTCTGTGTTTTTTAACAATTTTAACAGACTCACCAGATTGATCAGGAAGAAATGTGTAAGCTGGCTATTCCTCCTCATTGACAGGGATGACAAAAAAGTATGTTTTAAAACAAGCAACTGACATTTATCATAACTTGTATTTTGTTTATCAAAAGCATGGTCTTCCAATGTTTTGTGTTTTTGGTGTGAAAGAACATTGGTTTTTCATTAAAATATTCATTAGTGTATTAGTGTAGACAGATCCATATAACCTTATGCGTGTGTGCTTGCTCTAGCCTGACCATGCTCTCCCTGATCGAGAGAGATGCCCAATGAGAAAGACAGTCAAATAATAAATGAAAACAATTTAGGAGCATAGCCAAATTATATACAGTAAATGCATCATTGTTCCCTTTTCTATGTTTAAAAAACATGATTGGGTTGCAAGTTGGGCCTTCTTAGTTAGAAAATACTCATGACAGGAGCTCAACATCTCAAAAGAATTGGAGCATTTCAATCAGCTTCCAGATGGTACTGGCATTGTAGCCTTCATCTAGCTATGTCACACTCACAGTGCCTTCTTTCTAGAATCATTCTGGCTTACCCTTGCATGTCTAGATAGATTGAGCATTCCTGATGTGTTTTCTGGTTGAAAACTGTGTTTTCATTCGTACTGTGTCACCCCGTCTGCTAGCGGAAGAAAGTAAAATAATGCAGGGGAACATAAACTCACCTCAAGGATTATTAGGAACACCATACTAATACTGTGTTTGACTCCCTTTCGCCTTCAGAACTGCCTTAATTCTACATGGCATTGATTCAACAAGATGCTGAAAGCATTCTTTAGAAATGTTGGCCCATATTGATAGGATAGCATCTTGCAGTTGATGGAGATTTGTGGGATGCACATCCAGGGCACAAAGCTCTTATTCCACCACATCCCAAAATGCTCTATTGGGTTGAGATCTGGTAATTGTGGGGGCCATGTTAGTACAGTGAACTCATTGTCATGTTCAAAAAACCAATTTGAAATGATTTGAGCTTTGTGACGTGGTGCATTATCCTGCTGGAAGTAGCCGTCAGAGGATAGGTACATGGTGGCCATAAAGGGATGGACATGGTCAGAAACAATGCTCAGGTAGGCCGTGGCATTTAAACGATGCCCAATTGGCACTAAGGGGCCTAAATTGTGCCAAGAAAACATCCCCCAAACCATTACACCACCACCACCAGCCTGCACAGTGGTAACAAGGCATGATGAATCCATGTTCTCATTCTGTGTACGCCAAATTCTGACTCCATACCATCTGAATTTCTCAACAAAAATCGAGACTCATCCGACCAGGCAACATTGTTTACTCATCCGACCAGGCAACAACATCTTGTACTCCTTCATTTTTAAAAATAATTTTCTCAAAACTACTCCAAAAAGACTAAACTACACTTGTTATTCTAAACTCTATTCTATAATCTCTTAAATATATTGTAGTATATTGTGTATAGTATATACCATATTTACAATTGTCTAATGTCTATTCTTGGTACAGTACTATAGTTACTATTTTCTGTTCTTTGGGGTCTTACTTAGGGAGCTCTCACCCTGAACCTGACCATGAGGGGAGCTAACGGAGCTAGCCTGCCTGCTAGAGGTTTTAGCCTGTAAACTGGAATAGGTAGCTTGGTTGCTAGGGGACCTAATGGGAGGGCTAGCCCCCTGGATCCTGTCCTGAAGGAGATTCCAGGCCCTCCGGACTTCCTCCTCTGAGAGCGAGATCTCCTCCTCCTCCTCCCTGGAGTCACAGTCCTCCCCTTCCTCCGTGCTGCCGTCAAAGGCGTCCTCACCCCACCTACTCAACCCAAAACAGGCTACTCCCTCGGCGTCATATTCAACTTCCTCCGGGGAGTAGCCCATAGCCCAGGCCTGCTCCATTATCAGCCGGTTAATCCGGCGGAGATCCCCTTCGATGTCTCCTCCTCTGGGGGGGAGAGGAAGGCTCACCCTGGCATCGCGGTTGCTCCTTCACTGTCTCATTTTAGCCAGGTCTGTCAATCTGTCACAAAGTCCCTTCACTGGAGATATAGAGTGAGACAGATACGAAGGAATCTTCGAACACAAGGTATTTATTATTATTAGACTTCAAACCAAAAGACTGCCACGAGGGGCCAAACAGAATCTTCAATAATAGTACAGGAACACGTAACAGGTAGACATTGACGGACAAGGTGGACAAGGAAACATGAGGGTTAAATACTAAAGCACTAATTACAAACACAAGACACCTGGAACCAACAAGCATGATGTAACCTAAAGCAATACATGGAACAAACACAAGAGGGAACCAAAACATCACACATGAGGAAGCAACCAAGAGACAGGACACACATGGGAGCAACTAAATACAAAAAAGGTCCAGAAAGGCCTGATCACAGCCCTCACTGGGCTGGATGTGACAACTGGTCAAAATAACACAAAATGCAGTGTTACCAGACATTGAATAAAGCAAATAAAATAAATTCATATTTATTTTTAAACAAAACAATTCTAGTAAGTTAACTTAGGAAGAGTTCAGACAATAAAATTTGATGGAATAATAATTGTATAATATTTATCATTGGCTTTCTTGCATTTTGACATGGTCTTCACCAGTCTTTCACATTGATGTTGGGTGATTTTATGCCACTCCGGGTGCAAAGATTCAACCAGCTCTGCATTGTTTGATGGCTTGTGACCATCCATCTTCCTATTGGTCAAATTCCAGAGGTTTCCCATGGGATTGTTTTAAGAATAATGTGCATAGTTGTGTGTATTGTCTTCTCTTTACAGTATTCTTTATTCTGGACTCTATATAGTAGACTGTCCATACTGTACTCTCTATGCCCCTGTTAACCTTGGTTGGTTGTTCGTCATAGGTTTTATAACTTACAATCCCCTCAAGTGCGACACTCCACGGAATTAATGTCCCTAATTGGTGTGATACGTGCCCATAGTGAGTTAAAAAAAGTATTTTAAATGCACCAACGTATCTCTTCAGGGACAAAGTGTCCTCTCAGGAACATTATGTTATAAACAAATAGAAAAAAGAACATAATTTAGATTAAAGGGAACATAATTTCCCTCCACGTTGGGCATTTGCTGTCCTGGAGCATTAATAAGCATAATCGTTATTTTGTTATTTATTATGTTCAACACTTACAGTCCCACCTTTGGGATTCCCTGCTCTCACTTTTCAATATGTGCCTATCTTTTGGGAGTTTCATCTATTTTCTTCATTGTTTCCTTCATCAATATGGCCTAGTATCTACCGTATATTCATGGATGGATATCTGTAGCATAGTGTACATACTTGAGCTTAGAACTATCCCAAGGTTTCAAAGACATCTACTCTCTTATATTACTGGTAAATCTTTAAGTGATACCCACCAAGATCTAATTGAACATTCCCTTGTCCTAATGATATCTTTTCAGCCTACAGTATATGAAATGTTTCTTTGTGACAAGGATTATAGCTGGCTAACTTTAGTGACTGAAGTGATTGACTAACATGAATATGGCGAACTGGTTAGCCTAGCTATGAGAACACTTTGGAAAATAACTTGTGACCATTTGATTTTCAGACTTAAAGAGCAGTTTATTTATAGCTATAGTTCATTATTCTACCATAAGGCAAATTGTTTAAATCTTGATTAAGCAAAGTACAGGTTTTACTGTGATTTACATTAAATAGTTAGTTAAAAACAGACCAAGTATTTTCTCAGGATGTGTAACATGTAAAGACTCCATTTCAGTTTATTTCATATGCTGAAGAAATATGTTTATTTTTCGATTCTTTAACAATACTACCATAAGCCAAATGTTTTAATCGAAAACCCGTTGCCACTTTGGCTCTGTCATTGTGAGTAATGAAATTAAGAAAACAAAAAAAATTGAATGACATCAACCTGTGGTTTACATATTAAACAATACAACTACTGCTGGGAAGCAACTGACAGTTGAGTAAAAGCACCTCAATTCAACTAGTTTGCTAGTGCATGTGCGTCACTAACTATTCGTAAATAAACATATCTTCCATAGCGCACTTTTGAACTTTCTCCTGTCTGTTTTTGTCATCTACTATACAGGATAGCATACCAGCCACAGCCGTAGTTAGCTAGCTAGCTTATCTATTGGGTGAAAACTCTGACATCTAAACTCTGACATCACCTCTAGCCCTGACCCGACTGATAGTCCTCTACTTGGTATCATGTTGACATCATTCATGCACACGCGTGCTGCCATCTTGTGTGTTGTTGCTGTCCATCTAGACCCCACACGAGGAGCGAAATATTTTGTCCATTAATTTAAAAGAGAAAATAAATCACTTAAAAATGTCAAAAACTAGTGGACAGATCAATGACATATCTACAAGCACACTACATAGTACTCACTACATGGTACTAGGATGCATATACCATGCGCATATGGCTCAGTGGGTAAGGAGTCAGACTTGTAGTCAGAAGGTTGCCAGTTCGATTCCCGACTGAGCCAAATGTCGTTGTGTCTTTGGGCAAGACACTTTACCCTAATTGCTCCCAGGTCGTTGCTGTAAATAAGAAATTGTTCTTAGTCAACTTACCTGGTTAAATAAAGGTTAAATAAAATAAATAAATAATATACTGCCTCTGGTATGGAATCGATATTGTGAAAACTGCGGGTGGTGATAAGGCAGCAAAAAATGGAGTAAGAATAACAATAATAAGAATACAAAAATGAATAACAATATGTGTTGCACATAACGCAATTACATAATGAACAGGAGCTGTGCTTTCATTGATTTGGATGCTTTAAGAATATCTTCTTTTTTATTTTTCGTGATTTATTCCCCCATTTTTCTCCCCTTTCAATTCCCTCTAACCCTGCCCTTGTCTGCACCTCCACAACTCCCTGGAAAGATCCATGGGATGTCGAAGGGCGCGCACATGGTTTATCCAACCACGTCACCCAGCCTTTCTTTTCGCACTGCAAAGCCAACACGGAAGCCTTTAGTCGGCTCATACACGAGATGATTACATTCACCACCTGTTCTTCCGTGATTGAACCCACTTATCTTACCAAAATCACAGGCAGCGGTATACCAATTTTGCGCTGCCTCGTGCAGGAGGCCCAGGGAAAGTCAGAAAATCTATAGTCAGGCTCGAACCCATGACTATCACAGCATAGACTGTCGTACAATGCAGCAACTTAGCCCGCTATGCCACACGGACCCCCCTGCTTTAAGACTATCTTCACCATAAAAGTGAATTACTCCTGTTGTAAAGCATTTTATTGGAAAATTTGCTTTCCAGGTTAAGTTTTTGAATATTACTATGTTATCTTAGCTAACATTAGCATTGCTTACAAACCATATTACAAATGGTAAAACCAAATAGCGCTCCTTTTTTCATACCTGGTCCGTGAGAAGTTACATGTATCTTGCATCTAGTATTTGCCCATTTTCATTTTATGCCACAGCTTGTTTGATGCAGATTGACTGACTGATTCTTTTGCACCCTCTGTGGCTTAATGTAGAAACCTAGATTCAGCAATGCAGTGTAGAGACCTGGACGTTCTCTGGAAGTGGCCTATTTATCACACTGATAATGTTTAACATAATCCATGCATTATTAAATGTACTCTATATTTATTTACCAAACGGGTAATGGGCACACGTTTGCTGTCGGGAAAGGGTAAAAAACACATTTTTATTTCCCTCCAACACTTTAGTACAATATGTGTTTTGTACATGTAGCTTTTATCGCCATGTATTTTAGAATGTGAAAGGCCATAACATGTGTGACCATGATAAATATCACATACACACACAGCACTGTGTGATTACCATGGCGCACAATGGTTAAAGCTATATCAAAATCACTGAAAAGTTGCAATTACGTAACTGTATATTGTATTTATATATACTTTACATACAGTGCATACCGACATATTCATACTGTATATGAACACTACGCTTGCACACACACAAGTACACTCTCTCTACCCAGTTGAATCTGATGGCAGCTGAGGTAGCTGCTGACATGTTGACAAACAAAACAGTGAGCATACACAAGTTTCTGAGTAATTATGATGTTAACTGTCTTTTAATGTGTGTTGTTAGGCATGCTGGGGTGGTGTAATAGAACGTCACCGTAGACTGCTTCTTCTTATCTCTGCTTTCTTCCCTCCCCTCCGTGGTAATTGAACCGCTGTCAGGCTGACCCTGCTCTTTGATTAATCATGACTTTCTCAGAGTTAATTGAGGCAGGAGGGCAGGACAGGGGCCATTACTTAGGAGGTGTCAAGGTGGTGGGTTGGGCGAAATGAAGGACGTCCCTTCAATCCCACAAGAGCAACTTCCGATGGTGTAGGGGAGGGAGGTACGGTTGCTCTGGCTTTAGTTTGTTTCCATTTAATTCTGTCAGTTCCCAACGTCCATCTATCTCCACAATTATTATTTCTATCACCTCTGCCTCTCTTTTTGTATTATTTCTGGTCTATATGTCACTATTCTGTTGTTGCTGATTTATCTCCCCCCGTACCTTTTTTACACCACTCTCACTCTTTCTTTATCTTTTAGTAGCGTCCTGTGACTGTCTTGTGTAGTGTAGGGCTTTGTATTGTTTGCTCCTACGTTGTTCCCCTTTCATTGTGATGGTACTTATGCACTACAATAGTGAGTTAATAAGGCAAAAAATACATATAAGAAAAAAAAAAAAACATTTTGTGACCAAATCCTAACACACTTCAAAATCCCCAACTGAAATAGAAATTATTGCTGTTTTCATATAGAGAAAGATGTTGTCCAATGGATGGAAGTCTAGTCCAATTACTACTTTTAATGACCAGTATATACTAACACAGAATAGCTGCTATATGTTGTAGAAAAACTAGTTCAATCAAATTGTAATTAATTATAGGACACATATAATATAAGTCTGGAATCACCAGACAGTTAGTTTGACTTCTTCCCCTCTCTCATTAAACACCCACAGAAAAAGAGAGAAAAGGAAATAGAGAAGCAAACGTTATCCCTCACCTCTCAAATGAGTATCTAGTTATCGCCCCGTGTCACTACAATGGCACTCTTTCCGTCTGTCTCCCACCCATGTTGGATTTTTATATATAATGGCTTCACATCACTCTCCACATACTCTGTTCTTCTCGAGGTGATGTGCGTTCAGCAGCCAGCCGCCAAGGAAAGAGAGATCTGGAGGATTCTTACTAATGCCTTCGTCTTTGATTTACACATTTACAAAGGCTCCTTTAATCATATCATTTCTGTTAGTGGGTGGGAGAAAAGGACAGGCAGGCTGCTGGTATTCCTTATTCTGCGAGAAAACCACTCAGCCTCTGGGGAGATGCACAGTGCCTTTCATATGTATTGGGACAGTAAAATTAAAACAGCTATTTTTCATTGATTACATGGCTCCCATTTTATGCCAGCATGATTATTGGGACAATTCAACTTCGGAAAACAGACTCGATCAGTCGAACCACAAACTCTGTTCTACGTGAGCTGAACTGTGATGTGGAATCTTCCATGGCAAGAGGTTTTGCGGTCATTAATGCAGATCAATGAGCAATACTTACAGCTGGCGATGAAAATTGAAGTCAACCACAATTTGCTTACAGTTCAGCTCACGTGACACAGAGATTGTGGTTTGACTGGTCGAGTCTGTTTTCCGAAGATGGTGCCTGGCTGTATGCACGAACGGTACGGTCTTTTATACTATTTTCTTTTAAAAAGACACTTACAATGTTCTCAATGCTTCTGTTTGCATGTAGGGACCCTCATTATGCAACCGTGGCAGTGTGGTGCTATTTTAGCCTCGTTAGTGTTATAAAATAGTGATATATTTTTACTTCATCCACAACTAGCATTAGGTAATAATCAGGTTGCACTAAAACTGGGCGATTAGCATGAAAACATATCCCAGAGAACGGTCGACTCCAAGGTTCATTTTGCGCCAAAGTTGTCATTTAAAACCAATGTAGGAATTACAAAAGCTATTAGCAAGTTTCAATCCCTCCATCCAGTAATAGCAGTGAGTCTTTGCCCCCTTGACATCACTAAACTCTTGCTTTGCCATCACAATTACTCCAGCCATTTTGAGCTGTTGCATGTTTTGGGGATTTTCTCACCTCAGTGTACTCTTCCGCAGGTGAAATGCATTTTCAGTTGGCTTTATATCAGGTTATTTACTTGGACAGTTTAAAACCTTTCACATTTTCCACCTGACTAACTTGTTGTTTGTGTTGAAAGGCTATTTTAGCTCAGTGTCTTTTTAAGAGTCTGGTTACATTTTCTACGTTGGTAGCCAAAATACTTCTGGACTCTTCTAAATTTGTTCTGTTAATTCATTAAAGCTAAGCGAGCCCCCTCCAGCCATTCATGCCCATGCCATGACACTACCTTCACCATGCTTCAAGTGGTGTGCTTCTTTGATCAAAGTTCATCTTCATCTCTTCTGTCTAGAAAACTCTGTTGCAAAAATATACTGTCATATCTCTGTAAGTTATCAATTAAATTATAATATATAACATTTATCAAAAATGTAACAAATTCTAATCTGTTCTGTCTGTTTTTAATGCTGATCTGACATCTGCTTTTTGCAGAGGGGCCTTTTTTGCTGTTGATGTCTTTTGTAAACAGTGGATTGTGATATTTTCATCCCAGCATTCTGAGCGTTGTTGATGGTTTCACTGACACCTACTTTACAATTGATTTTCACAGCTCTGTTCATTCTTCTGTCATCCACTGCTGTTGTTTTTCTTTGCCAAGCTGGTCGTTCCCTAAGTATAATTATTTCAGGACATTCCAAACAGTGATTTGGCCATGCCCAACTTGTGCTATTTTTCTAATTCAGCTCCTTTCGTCATCTTAATTTCTTGCTTTTTGCTCATAGACAGCTTCCCCGTAATCGTGCTGGATTATGCATTCTGACACCAAATGTCCAAAAGACAAAAGCAAAGTATAGAACGAGCTTACATATTCACAGGTCATGTTTGAATGACCAAGGCCACAGGAAAGACCTGATCAACTACAAACACCTGTGAGCCTAATGTCTCCTAATTTATGCTTGCATTAAATTGGAAGTTGGAACTCTGAAAGTGCTGTTATTGTTAGAACATATTTGTTGAAACAGACAGAACGCTTAGAGAGGTTATTTCATTTCCAGAAGGGGACCACTCTTACATGTAATAGAGTCTTGAAGAACCTTTTGGGGATTTGATAATGACAAAACATCAGCAACGTTGAAACTGTAGGGTCGTTGTCTTTCCTATTGCAAAGGCTCGTGAGGAACTCATACAGTGAGGCTATACATTTTTCAGTATATTACATGACAAAAAAAATAGATGAACCAGGATGAAATATACACTTATGGCTGCCTTAAACAATCTGAATTCCACAATAAGCATTATGGAACCCTTTTGTTAGGGTATAATCTCTTAAAAAGTTTTCTCAAAAGTATATTGTTTATTGGAATTGAGGCAAATTTTGCGTGGACATGATCTCGGTTTAATGTCGTTGGCTGTTCCCAGTCTCTCTCTGCTTCCGCTGCCGTATTCAAGTCAGTCAGAGAGTCGAACAACACATTGTGTGATGGCGAATCTGTGTGAAAGCTAGCTGACGAGCGGAAAAGGGAAAACACATGCAGATGTTTGTCCTTGGTCAATCTGTCCCTGCTAATCGTCCCCAGCAGGACCTGCAGGGCAGTAACAAAGAGCTTCTGTTGCCCTCTTTTCTACTTTGTTATACTCTATATTTTAGATTATGTAGAGGACTCACTTGTTTTTCTGACCCCTTCTTTCTTGCGCACAAGACGCACTTATCGGTTGACTTGTTGGGGACCTCTGGGAGGCGTTGGAAGCAAACGCAGGTCACGGATTGAAATATCAAAGGAGGCCGCTCTGCACTGCGTCTCTCGGCAGGGCCTGATCTGCCTTTGAAAGCCCAAACACATTCTGACTGAATCTGTTATTTTATCCCCTCTTTGCATTAAAATGGACTTTAATGCAGGCCGTCATTCAGTAAGGGCGACTGGTTGGTTTATGTTTTCAGCCAGTAGAATAACAGAAACACTTCACCTTTGTATTGACACCCTAGACGTCAGCCAGGTCTGCGAAAAACAATGAGGAAACAGAGGCCCTTTGATACTTTCGTTCTAATTCTCCTCCCAAGGGCAGGAGGGTTTGTCTCAACCTCTGTCATGTTCAGACTGTCTCAAGTGGTGGTCTACGCCCCAAGTGCATCCTATCCCCTTTGTATTAAACTATGTCTGACTGCAGCCCACAAGGCTCCCTTTTTGGGGATATTTAGGACAAAGCCTGTTCTAGATAATACATTTGCATTATGTTCTGGAGAGAACATTTACATTTCATAGGCCTGGGTGTTAAGGCATAGACTTTGACCAAACTGATAGCTGTTGGCCAAGACGTGAATGTTATTGTGTTTGAGGAGAAGCAGGTAGACAGATCTGGGTGAATAAGAACATTGGAATTGGAGAAGAGCCACGACTGCAGACAGACAGACAAGCAGACAGACAGACAGACAGACAGACAGACAGGCAGACAGGCAGACAGGCAGACAGGCAGGAAGGTACACAGTCTGGTACACAGCGAGAATGAAAAGTAGAAAGGGAAACTGACCAATAGGGAGACAGCCAGGTAGAAATACAAACAGATAGAGACAAACAGAAAAACAGACGGTCACACAGACAGAAAGACTGGGAGACAGAATGGCTTGGTGCAGGTTATGCTTGGCCGTGATTAGCTCTGACATCGCAGATCAGAGGCCACTCACTGGAGCCTCTCATGAGATGAGACAAAACATTGAAAACCCCCGCAGGCCACACCGCTGTATTAATGAACACCCGCAGGTCATCATAAGCCATGCTGGACATATTAAAGTCATTATACAGGTGCTAAAGACAGTCCAGAACGTATGGAGCTACTGACGGACCTGTTGTGATGCACCACAGTAGACAAAAATATTGTGACACCTTTAAGTGACAATTACCTTTGAAGGAATTGTCCAGTGACTTCATCTAGCATTAACAAATTAATAGCCATAGGCCATCGTTGCTTGACTGTTGATTTTATTTTTCGTGTGTGTTTGCAAAGCAATAGCTTATTAATTTCTCTCTTAGGTAACACACTACGGCCCCGTGATGCCATGCTTTTAATTCACTCACAGAATATCTGCTTGGATAATTTCAACTTCCAACGGTTTGCAGTAGTTTTTTAATTTGAGCGCAGAGCAGAGAGTCTCGCTGAGCTTCTTGGAGCAAGAACAAAGTTGGAATGCTTGAATATTTCACTAAACAAGAAGAATTTAAATATTGCATGCAGTGAAAGATTGATACGAAGTGAAAATACTTCATGAAACATTAAGGGGAATGTGTCCAGTACATGTAAAGAGGTAGCGCCTTTCTCAGAGATGTACCTGTGCTAGACTCCATTAGCTGAATCTAAGCCCAAACAATGTACAAATACATCAATATCAGACCACACATTTAAATCCGGCTGATATGAAGTCAGATGCAAGTCGTGGTTTGGTCTTTCCTCATCTGTACTTCACTTTACCCTCTGATATTTTATACTCAATGTCCACATCCCTCTTTGTCTTTCTCCTCTCTCCCCTCTCTCTCTCTATAACAACACTCTTCCCATTTCTACCCATTTGTTTCACCATGCTCCTCTGCTTCCCCCGTTAAAACCAAACTAGTAATTCAGAGACGTGTGAAGTAGTATAGGCTGGCGAGGGAGTAAGGGTTGTGATTGAGACCAATCAAATCTAATTTCTCTGCATGGTCTTGGAGTGGCTAAAGGGCATGCGTATTAAAATGCTCTCCTTCCTGCTATATAGAAAAACATCTAATTTGCTTAAGTGTGTGTTTGTGCATCTGTGTATTTAGTTCATAAAGGCAATTATTTCACACTGTAAACCCGAAAGTAAGCAGAACTCAGAAAAATTAAGGTAACTGATTAATTATCAGTCACTGTGTCCTGCCATCGTTTATCTGTTTTGACAACATTTCCAAACAAAATGTACAAAGAGAGACTGAAAAACATGACACTGATTAAGTGAAAGCAGTTTCAAGTCACTGTAAATCTATTATGGAAAGTATTTTGTTCGTAAAGCTGCACATATTCTTATACTAACTTGAAATGTTTAAGTTTCATGAACTCAAAAACGAAAAACATTGCAAGTCACATACAATGTTTGAAGGTATTTTAAGTATTCTGAACTCAACTAAATTACTTCATGAATTTAAAAATTTTGAAGTAATCAGTTACCTTAATTTTTTTTAGTTCTGCTTACTATTTGGGTTAACAATGCACCCGACTGTGGCTTGAATTGAATTATTTAATTAATTCAATTGAATTATTGCTCAAGAATTTGAAATGTTTTGGGAAACACAAATATCCATACAATAAAATTAACCAATATTGCTGCAAAAAATAATTTGATGGTATTTGAACCAATGACGGCATATGCAGATTTGTTGATCCCAAGGCTATCTTCATAATCCACTTCTACAGAGAAATGGACCAACCACCATGTTAAACATTAATCATGTTTACAGCACCGCCAGTATTAAGGGGAACTAATCAGGATGCATACAGAAGCTTTTCCCTCAGACCTTTGATGCTACAGAATGAGAATGATTTTGAGTGGATTTCAAGAGAAAGGGAGAGGAGAGAGAGAGAGAGAGAGAGAGAG